>BDJD01001012.1:0-13558 GCA_002564525.1 Rosa multiflora | reverse complement strand
AAAAAAAAAAAAAGAAGAAATTTCACAGCAAATATGCCCATAAACAAATACATTAAATCTGCTTATTTTTTTTGCCAGAGTTGTGAAGCTGAGTGTTCCCAAGGCATTAGCTGTTGGTCATTAATTGTAGACTAGGGTTCCTAGAAGTCATTAATGGGATATTTAATGCTTGGCATAAACAGTAACGAAAGGAAAGAATCATCAATTTCTTAGTCTTTTTAGAAGAATAAAACAATCAACGAGATCAATTGCAGTAAGAAAGGCAACCAGTCCGGGTACCTGCTGGCATGCTCCCCCTCCGCCTTCGCCTTCTCCTCCTCCTCCTCCTCCTCATTCTTCTTCTTCTTCTTCTGCCTCTTCTTCTTCTTCTTCTTCTTCATCATCTTTTTCTTCTTTAAATCCGGATGTTTGGATTTCCTATGACTCTGGAGTTGAGCATCAGAGCGAAACGATACTCCACATATCTCACACGTATGAAGCGTATGCACACACTGCTTATGTGTTTGGAGGAGAGTATCAGAGTAAAACGATAATCCACATATCTCACAAATATGAAGCACATGGACATTCTCCCTATGTATTTGGAGGGTGATGTTGTCGGGAAATCGCTGGTGACAGACTTCACAAGGCGGTGACATATCATGACAATCGGGACGGGGACGGCTCATGTCGCCCGTTGTTCCCTTCTTCTTCTTCTGCTTCTTCTTCTTCTTCTTCTTCTCCCCTCCCTTCATGTGGATTTGAGGCGGCAAAACGTCATCTCCGGCCATGTCGCCTCTTGTACCAGGAATTGGCAGGTCTAAAAGAACGAGGAGAGAGAATTCAGAGCGAGAGAGTCGGCTCTGAGCTAGGTTTCCGACACCTCAATACAAACTAGATCCCTCCCCGAAACTTTTCTCTGACCCGCTTGCATAAGCGAAGCCCGTAATGCTAAGCGGCCCTGATATATCTTTTTGGGCCTCTTTGAGATTTACTTCCGAAATATCAAAATATGTTTTTCAAATTTAGCAAAAGATTTATAAGATTTTTTTGTACGTAATTAATTTACTTCTGAAATAACTTAAAAGGCTAGGTTTTTCAAAAATATTTTTGTACCTATCTGTCCAAACCACTTTTAAATGCCTGCTTTATAACAAACCTAAAACTGGCTCAAATTTTTTTTTTTTAATCTTTGAAAATGGACCCCCAAAGCAGACATAAATTATAAATAGTTAAAACATATTCATATTCTCATCCCCAAAAAAAAAAAAAAAATTTAAGATCATAATTGTCTGTTCTCGATCTCATCTCCGATTGACTCTCCTCAAATGTGTCCCATTTGGAGTGGTCTCACTGAGAGGCTGACTACAATTTCATAATGACTGATACATAGTATAAGCATTTTGGGATTAAAATTCTGCATCGATCCTCTGTTCTCATCTCCGATTGACTATTCTTAAATGTGTCTCATTTGGAGTGGCTTCACCAGAAAGACCAACTACAATGACATGGTCATAGTAGAAAACTCAAAGAGTAAGCATTAATGGCGAAAAATAGAAACCCTAACCAGAAAACGAAGAAGAGCAACTGATATTGAAGCTTGGTAATTTTTACAGAAAATGGACGTAACTAATACAAGCAAAGAGAAATAGCTATTTATACTAGAAGATAACAGAAAATTATTACAGCTAAGCAAACATATGCAGATCTTGCCACGTGTCCTTCATGATGCGGTCAGGATTAATCGTCCATGCAATTGAGTCAAACTAAACAGCTTGAGGTTGAGTCATGCAATAAGCATGGGCTTGCTGAGCTATTAAACGTTGGGTTGTCCTTATTAGACCACCAGGGGCAGAACCACATGGTAGGTTGTCTCGGCTGCAGCCTAAACAGAATTTTGGTCCAAAAACTCTCAAGTATCTGTATATTTCCCTTCAATCCATACTAGCCCCCAAGAAGAAAAATTATATGCAGCTACTCGACTAACTCGAGCCCTCGAGTCCTCGAGTCCTTGTCTCCTTGACGGCAGTGCGACACCAGTTGGAGACGAGCTCAATGATCTGGTCATCTTTGATTGATGGACTCCCCAATGACTGCCTTGATCTTCTGCTAGACATGATCGATCGGAATATCTATTCCTGCTGTATATATTAGCTCAGTACCAATCTAGCTTTTGTCAAAGCTTATGAAATTGCTAGAGTATATTATATAATAGTGGTAGTAGTAGTGGAGGAGGAGAAAAACCTAGCTAAAAGAAGAAAGTGGGGGAGAAGCAATTTCTAAGATAGAAGAGGACGAGGAAGAAAGAGCTATAGCAAAGGCAAAAAGGAGTAGGGGTGGGCGAGTAGCAGTTTGTCTTAGAAAATTGTAAGATGGAGTGATGGATATATATATATATATATATATATATATATATATTAATATCAATGGGAAGTGGGGCGACAATGATATATATATATATATATATATATATATATTATCAATTGTAAGATGTTGTGTTGTGTGTGTGTTCCCAAGTTGGGGTTTGATTTCAGGTGGGCTTAGAGAAATGTGTTTGTAATTGAGCTAAGCCCTCTCTCTACTTACATAACTAACATCATAATTTTATCCACCAATTGCTGATTGCCACAGTAGCCCTCTCCCCTGTCCCTGCGCGTTTTAGATTTCAAAACTACTCCTATGTTTCAGGGTAGTTAGTATAAGTTGCAGGGAGACGAATCGGTTAGTATTTTAGAAGATCCTGACTTGGCGTGCTGATTTGGAAAAATCCCATGAATCTACTCTAAGTTTTGATTTCGGAAAATCTCATGAATCTATTCTAAATTTTGATTTGTGCATTTCGATGGAGCCATAGAAGTCAACGGCTAACTTGCTGGCAAATAGCATTAATAATGATTTTGTAATTGCTAAGTTTGAAGTTAGTGGGTCTAGAGGATACAATTTAGTTAGTTTATTGTTGTTTTACAATAAATGTATGCTTGTAGTTATAATTTACGGAGTTTGATTTTATGTCCCCTCCATTGTATGATTTGATTGAAAATAATATAGATTTGAGGATGAGTCTTCCACCGGGTTTCAAACCTTAAAAAAAAAAAAAAAAAAAACGAACTTCTAATTAGCCTAGACAACTTTCATATCCTGCATCCGCCACTGTAGGCCACACGTTGATATTGGACTCATTAGCCTCGCTAGGCACACCATTACCAAGTACACTAGGCCTGTTAGGCACCATACTAGGCACCTTACTGCCATTAGTATTAGGCACATCACAAGCACTAGGCACATCACCGTTACTAGCAGTAGGCATACTCATTGTGCTCAGTGCTAACAAGACCAACTACAATGACATGATGACTAATACAAAGTACGAGACACGACATAGTTAAAGATTTTGTCAAGAATTCATGAAGAATACTATATAATCTTGAACTTCAATGATACAAAGAGTGTACCATAAAAAAATTGTCCTAAATCGATCACCACCTGTATTATATTCGGGACTAATTAATTATTACTCGTCGAGTAACTCGTGTAACATAATAGAAATCAGTTTGTGCCAGTATACCCGAAGTATGGTGACGTAGAACGTACCTGTCATGCATGTTTCAATTCAACCAAAACGGTGTTCCCTTGCCCTAATCTAATCTCCCCAAGATAAAGTGACCCACACACACAACTTTCTATTTTTGTTTCTGACTTTCTGCTCTTTATTTGAGCGAGGATACTCGGATATTTGGACCAGTGTCAATTCAACTGAAAAAGAAAATCGCGATCGAAGCAATAAAGGTTTCTAGAAGCTTTTCATCTAAGATCCATTCATTTTTTGTTCAAAAACATTGAAAGTAAGTACTAACAAATCAGTAACAAACACTTTTAAACTCTCTTGTAAAAATTAATCAAACATGCATATACACGTCCTGGATCTGAAGAAACAAAGAGCCGATCTCAGCCATTTCTCTTCTCCTTCTGAAGACGAGTTTATGACCAAAACGAGGAAGACATTTTTTAATCTAGTCGTTAGTATATGTGGTTGTCGTAAATTTCATGAGCCACCCCAAGTCCTCCTAAGAATCCTATTAGGATGGGAAGAAAAATCAATGCAAATTCGAGAATCTTTATCATTGCTTGGATATGTGGAGATTACGGAATGAGCTTGTCTTCCCTTCAAACTTGCGAATATTTCAAACTTGTGCTTCTCAATGTCATTCTAGTATTTTGTTTGCCCCACTACACATCATGCCTTCTACGTGAAACATTACATGTGACATGAAATTTTGAACACATGATTCATGAATACAATTTCTGTAGATTCCCCCATTCAAGCCACAACTAGTTCATCACTTATATAATAAATTAATGGTACATTAACACACTTTGGCATTTGACTTAGTTAGCATTTAGGGAAATAGGAATAAGGTTAGGTGGATACTATGTTTTCATGATATTAATTAAGTAATAATTAACTCCCTCACAACTCTCTAACTTCTAAGTATTTATTTAGAGACGGAGTCAGAAATTATATCATATGAGAGTAAAACCTCTTTAAACTGTACAAAACAATTCCAAAATAAATCATCAAACTTGCTATGAACCAAATTACTTAATTAACAACCTTGGAAGGAAAGAAATTGCTATTTTGGACCCTAATCTGTCTCCCCCAAATCAGCTCATTTCTTGAATCAACTCATCCGATTCTTCACAGCTTTACTTATTCAGTGCTCAGTTTGAAAACAAAGAAGCTTCCATTTAAGTAATACAAAGTCTAAAGCTTATTCCCAATCCTAAGGGCAACTCCAACCATAGGGTTAAAAACTATATTTTGTTGAATTATAAGACTTTTCATTTCCAACAATGCTTTTTAGGGGGAGTTGGTCCTAAAATTATAGGACTTGGGCTAATCTTTAGCCCAAGTCTCATAATTGAGACTTTTCGAAGACCAAGACTCGGATTCTGTTTATGGGGCCCAGTAAATGGGTTATTATTTACTTTTACTCAAATTGACCTTATTTAATATGACGGCTCAAATTTGAGGAAAAAAAGTGATCAATGGCTCTTATTAAATCAAGAGTTATTATTTCTATTTTGTTCCAAAAAAATTTTAAAAATTACCAGAAAATTGAGGGAAAAAAAATATACCTATTGGAACAGTAAATTATGAGAAATTATATAAATATCAACCCATTCTTTTCTATTTCCTCACACCAAATATCCTCCATCTCCTTCACAATTGTTTACCTTATTTAACTATATTAACATACTTTTAATATAATATTCATCAACATTACACTCATATTATATTTAATCAAGAACAGTGAAAATAGCACCCATATAGCACCTCATTGTTGGAGATGAGAATTAAGTCATATATGAATAGTGCAACAAGGGGATGCTAAAATGAGAATAGCACCCCAAATAGAGCCTATAGTTGGAGTTGCCCTAACCGCTAAAACATCTTAAAAACACGTTAAGGCAACTCAGCTGGAAATGTATAAACAACTAGCTAGCTAGCACAATAATACTTAGGGCCGCCACCCCAAAATTATATCAAAACCAAAAACCATATATGGCTATATATAAATTACACTTCCCTTTCCTGTAGTATCACAACATCCCACATTCTCAAACTAAAGCACTAGATTAAAGCCTCTCATCTCCCTCAAATCCTCCACTTTCCCAAGAACCAAAACCACGAGGGACGAAGTATCCACATACTAATCACCACGATCCGATGACACCGCCCCATGCATATATTGCCTCCGTCTCTGCCACTACTCCCTCCATCATCTCCCAACCATCTCTCTCCCTCTCTCCTAGTGATGATGTGCCTGAGTGTTTGACATGGCTGGACTCGCAGCCAAGTGGAAGTGTGGTGTTCCTCTGTTTTGGAAGCTTAGGATTGTTTACAAAGGAGCAGTTGGGAGAAATAGCTGTGGGGTTAGAGAGGAGTGGCCGAAGGTTCTTGTGGGTGGTCCGTAACCCACCTTCTCATAATCAAAGTGTGCCTGACCAGGATTTGGATTTTTTGCTTCCGGATGGTTTCTTGGGTAGGACCAAGGATAGGGGTCTTCAGTCGAGTATATTTGAGATTTTGAGTATATCCAACCAGGTCTTGAGGTTAAACTGTAATTGACATGAGTGATAAATAAAATTTCTGAAAACTGAGATGGTGGTTTTTGGAAATCTACTGCGTAATGAAACATTAAAAGTTTGAGGCGACCATAGTGTTTCAATATCTAGAAGTCTATTTTTGTGTGGGTCTTTGATTAGTTTTTAGGCACCTCAATACTTGGTGATTATATACTTTTACTATCGAATAGTCCTTTTAGATAGAAATACCTAGCTTAACTCTCTAGTGTCATTATCTTATCAGAAATATTATTTCTGATCATCGTTTTGGGCCTCTGGACCAAAAAAAAAAAAAATTGTTTTCGGACTACTTGAAGTATGCTTCCAAAACTATAAATGGTTGGGTTAAGATCACTTTCGTACGAGGAGGCATTTTTTCAAAACTGCTTTTAAATGCTTTCATATAGAGCACATTTCATTTTTTTTATTATTTCAAAAGCATTTTTTTATCGAGAAATTTTAAATACACCATCTCAATTACTTAATGTACACCCCTTATAGTTTTTTTGTCTAATTTTTTCATCAAAATTTCATCTATGCTTCTCCTCATGAAATAATAAGTGAGAAAAAACTTCAGAAAAAAAAAAAATTTCATTGTATCTTAAATTTTTATTTAATACATTCAAATACTATAATTTTTTTAATTTATTGTGTAATTAATTGCTAACTAGTTCATCCACATATCAATAAGGTAATTACTGAATACATTTCTTCTTTCTCACATCAATGAGGTTGGTTAACTTTCTTACCTTTGTTGTTCTTCAAGTTGATGTCTCTAAGATTTAAAAAAATTCTATATATATGTCAATATCTTCATGATCCATATAATCATGGTCAATATTAAAATCGGTAAGAATGAGCCACGGTGGTTGTTTTGTTTTTTTTTTATCGGGTAATTAGCTGTTAGTAACTCACACACTCATGCAGTGGTATCCCAGCGCTAGGACACCTGCACCGACATTGCGGCGAAAGCTAAGCAAAGCCATACTAATACACTGCATCGCATATGCAATAACCCAAAGGGTCCTTCAAATCTGCTGGCCACGGGATGGAGCTGGGATTCGAACGCTAGACCTGGGGGTTCCAGACTAGGCCATTCGACCAACACACCACACCACATGGTTGAGCCATGGTGGTTGTTTGGCAAACAAAGTGATGTATTCATGTATGCAAGATATATCTGATGGTTTTATAACCTCTTTTAATATGTTTCAACCAATTTGGTTGCTTGTTAGTTCTTCATGTGGACTACAATTATTTCATTTGTCAATGACGTTCACGTATGATCTTGCAGAGAGAGCGATTGTATCATGAAGACAAGGAGAAAATTTAACCTATAAGAAAGTATTTTATTAATATTTTGATATATAAAGCATTGTTGTAAATATAATAAATATATGGCTATCCACATAAATTCTCATATTTCATGTCCTTAGGATGTAAACTTAACTCCTATATAAAGGAGTTTATAAGAATGAATAAGATACACACATCTACATTTCCTCCTTACTATCTCTCTATATTCTCTGATTCCTACAAATGTAAGTTTTTAGTTTATAACAAGCATTTAAATTTTATTTTGTTTGTAGATTCTTCTTCGTTTGTAGTTATTATGTATTTATTGATGAGGAGGGCAGAGAAGGAACTTTGATGACAAAAAATATAGGGGGTGTGCATTAAGTAATTGGGAGGTGTATATATAAAAGGGGAAATGATCATTTACCCAATTTTAGCTTAAAAATTGCCCACTTACCCAAACACTCTAAAAAGATTGCCCACTTACCCAAACAGTATAAAAGATTATTTCTGTAATACCCAATTAATTTTTTATATATTTATTTTTGGGACAATTTTGCTCTCTCCTTCTTTGTCACTTAGTCAGAGAAGTCATCGGAGACCTTGCCGGACTTCGGTGACTAGTGGCCGACCGGTCGCCGAAATCCAGACTCCGGCGTCTGAATTTATTGGCCCTAATAATACCTAGTAAGTAGTAACCATATTATTACCCCCCACTAATCATATTATTACCTCCCAATAATCATATTATTGCCTACGTGATTGGCACCAGATTGGTGATCGGTGATTGGCGGTGGGCTCGAGGTTGACGAAGATGGCGCGTGGGATGCGCTTGTCAGCGCCGGTCTCGGAGAAGAAGGTGTTAAAGGCGTCGTCGCCACTGCCGACGGTCTTGTCGATCAGCATCTGGCCGTCCGGCTGGAGAGAGAGAGAGAGAGAGAGAGAGAGAGAGTATGAGGGCAATACTGTCAAACACTGTTAGATTGGATAAATGAGGTTAAAAAACTCTTAGTAGAGTAAATTGACAATTTTTAGACTAAAATTAAGTAAGTATTCAAGGCCCCTATATAAAACTTCTCTTTTTGATCTCTAAAAATCATTCTTAAACAAGCCCAATCCTAATGATCGAGTCCACATAATAGAAATTCTTAGTTGATTGTCATCACATGCTAGGTAATGAGTAATGATCGACATGATGCTAATCATCATTGTAATTTTTTTTTTATTCTTCTTTGTAATAAAAATGTGAAAGCGAAACTACAAATATTCTAGTACGTACATGCACCATGTTATAGTTAATGAGGCATAGAAATATACATCTAATAGAAAAAATATACACTAAGAGGAAAATAGGACCAATCCCAAAATTCTCCATTCTCATGCCTATCTCTCTGAATTACTTTCTTCTAATGTATCCCATTTCGAGCGGTTCCCACGAGAGGCCAAATACAATGATTTGATGACTAATTCACCTACAAGAAGTACATGACGGTTGAAGTCATTGTAAATTTTGTCACAGATCTATTAAAGGATCAATTTTGGACTTCATTGATACATTGTGATGACATAAATTAGGTTAGGTCGGTGTAATGTAATGATTCAACCAAAAGGGTCCTACCCCTAATCGATCTAATCTCCCCAAGATGAAGCGCCCCCACACAGAGCTTCTATTTTTTTTTCTCTTTATCTGAGTAAAGGTACTTGGATATTTGAACTCTTCCCAGTAATACAGACACTATATGATGAAATATTTCTGGCATGGTTTTTGTTTGCTAGCTTGATTAATTAAGCAAGATTGACAAGGTCAATCAATCAGTAGCGTAACTAGCACTAATCATATTTAGTCTAAAAACGCCGGAAGCACATGGGTATGTCCAGCCAAGAAAGGCATCAGAATATGAGGCAAAACAAACTCTTGCTTGGTCAATCGACTCGAAAAAGAAAATCGAAGCAAGAGTTAGGACTCTGAAAGCTGCTGTTATCTATGAAAATTCATTCATTTTTTGTTCAAAAATATCGAAGATAAGTAATAAAAAAATCAGTAATAAACACGTTTGATCTCTCCTGTAAAAATTAATCAAACATCCATATATATACACGTCTTGGATCTCAAGAAAAAAAGAGCCGATCGATGATCGTAGTTTATGTACCTAATTCAATTAAATAAGATTATTGTCCCTTTGATACTTGATTCAAATCATGAAGTCTCGAATATTACATTCATGGTAGGGACTATTATATTAGCCGCCGTAGAAGACCAGTCACCCAAATTTTATAATGAAAGAGACATAAGATGATAAGATATAATATTGATGAATGAAAAGAACCACTAAATTTTGCACATGTGATTATGCTGACAACAGTTTGTCAACGATCTCATTAGCTAAGACGGCCAGGTATTTCTCAACTATATACATTAGTTTTATCCATTAAGAATTAGCTTGCTGTACCATCTGATGTATCAAAAAAAAAAATGCTGATGATTTTGAATTTGGCACAAAAGACAACCTAATGGAATTAATTTTATCCTAGTAAGACTTTCGTAATTGTAACTTGTAAGATGGTCTATACCAAAGACAAATTAATACAGATAAAATTGTTAAGTATATATATGACTGTGGTTACCTGGATTTAACCATTTAGTTGGTTCCTCCAAAATTCTATATTACTTTCAATGGCATGCAATGTGGGATTGAATTTTGAGATTAATTAAATCAATAAAATTTAGCTCCTTGACCTTAGCTCTTTTTCCTTGAAAGTAGGTTCAATTTTGTGCATCTTAATTGAATTGTCTCTCTATTATGAGTCTATGATATCCAAGGTTAGTGAATAAGAAAGATTTTTTTTTTCTCCTACTCAAGACGAGTTTATGACCAAAAGGAAAAAGAAAAGAAGAAGACTTTAATCTAGTCGTTAGTATGTACGTGGCTGTCGTAAATTTCCTAAGAATCCTATTTGGATGGCAAGAAAATCCGATGCAAATTCGAGGATCTTTATCTTTGCTTGGATATATAAACCCCAATATCACGGGAAGAAGACACCCTCAAACTTGCGAATATTTCAAACTTGTGCTTCTCAATATCATTCTAGTATCTTGTTTGCCCCACTACACATCATGCCTTCTACGTGAAATATTCCATTTCCATGTGTGACATGAAATTTTGAACTCATGATTCATGAATACAATTTCCCAGTAAATTCCCCCATTCAACTATTCAAGCCACAGCTAGCTCATCACTTATATAATAAATTAACGATACCTTAACACACTCTGGCATTTGACTTATTTGGCAAATAGGAATAAGGTTAGGTACATACTAAGTTTGCATGATATTATTAGTTAAGTAGTTTAATTAACTCGCGCGCTCACACCTCTGTAAGTTTTAAACATTAATTCAATGATGGAGTCAGAAATTATATCATATATGATGTAGGATGAGAATGAGCCCGGTTTAACTAGAAAACCATGAAAGTAAAGAAGTGTAGAATCAAGAAAAGTGATTGGAAAATAGGTAACTCACACATAATGAAGTTACTAGCCGCTGAAATATTCAAGAAGATTTGGTTTTGGACTTTTCGGGTTACTGATGCAAAAAGTCAGGTTTTGATTGTGAATCAGATTTGATCAACTTTTTGCCGGAATGTCTGTTTGAGACGCATGATACCTTTTCGGAATGGAAACGACAAGATCTTCAAGACTCACTTATGTGAGCCCTAACAGATTTTGGCCTAAATATATTGTCTTAATTATTCAATTAGGGATTTGATATTTTAGGCTAGTTTTACATTTGTTTTAGATGGAAACGACAAGATCTTCAAGACTCACTTATGTGAGCCCTAACAGATTTTGGCCTAAATATATTGTCTTAATTATTCAATTCGGGATTTGATATTTTAGGCTAGTTTTACATTTGTTTTAGAATATTCTTTTATTTTTAGGTTCTTTGTTTTCTTTTTAATTTGGATTATTTAGAATTTCTTGTTAGATTATGATTTTAGGTCTTGGATGCCTATATAAGTACCATCATGTTTTGTATTAGAATCAGTTTTATCAAATCAAATTTAATAAAATGAGAGATTTTTCTCAAGTTCTCTGGTGGATTCCAGATTTATTTTTTTACAATTTATTGCTTGTAAACCCAAGTTACTTTTGACCGTGTTAATATAGGAGTAGAACCTTTTTAAATTGTGCAAATAATCCAAAAATAAATCGTCAAACTTGCTGCGAACCAAATTACTTAACAACCTTGGAAGGAAAGAAATTGCTATTTTGGACAGTAACCTGTCTCCCCAAGACAGCTCATTTCTTGAGTCAACTCATCTGATTCTTCACAGATTTACTTATTCTGTGCTCAGATTGAGAACAAAGAAGCTTTCATTTATGTAATGTACAAAGTCTAAAGCTTATTCCAAATCCTAACGGCTAAAAACATCTTAAAACACACGTTAAGGCAACTCAGCTGGAAAGGTGCTGAAAGGTATAAACAACTAGCTAGCTAGCACAATAATACTTAGGGCCACCACCCCAAAATTATATCAAAACCACAAACCCTATACGGCTATATATAAATTACACTTTCCTTTCCTGCAGTACCACAACATCCCACATTCTCAAACTAAAGAGTAGACTAAAGCCTCTCCTCTCCCTCAATTCCTCCCCTTTCTCAAGAACCAAAACCATGAGGGACGAAGAAGCTCGCCGGAAGAGAACCAGGTGCCTGGCATGCATAGCTTTCGGGGTGATAGCACAGACGATAATCATCGTCCTCTTTGTGGTGATAGTCATGCGCGTCAAGACCCCGAAAGTCCGTTTAGAATCCGTCGACGTCACCACTCTCACCACAAGCAACTCTTCCTTCAAAGCCGATCTCAACGCGCTTGTCACAGTCAAGAACAAGAACTTTGGCCACTACAAGTTCGACAGCGCCAAGGCGACTTTCAGCTACAAAGGCACTGATATAGGAGAGGGTACCATATCCAAGGACAAAGCCAAGGCGAAGAAGACCAAGAAGATCAATGTGACGGTGTCGTTGAACTCGAACAAGATCACATCGAGTGATATTAGCTCCGGGAATGTGACGTTGACGGCGTACGCTAAGTTGGATGGTAAGGTTCATCTTCTGAACATTATCAAGAAGAAGAAATCTTCCGAGTTGAACTGCACAATACATGTGGATACCAAGGCCAAAGCGGTACAAGTTTTGAGTTGCAAGTGATTGATCTCAAACTAATCCTTCATTCTTTTTTCTTTTTGTAATCTTTTTTCTTTTTCACTTTTCTGGATTTGAAGTTTGGCAGTTGTTATTGAATATGAATTAATTTGAATTTTTATCTGTTCACGGGAGGGACAAGTCTGTAATTGTGTCTGTTAAAGGCTCTATAGTTTTATAATTTTATTCTACAAGATTGGCAATTGGTACATTTGCTTGCAACGAGATGATCATTATCAAAGTAATTTCTTTGTTTCAAATTAATCTTGGATAACTTAATTTCTCTGCGATTCTTTTGACAAAAGAATTTGTTAAATTTGAGTTAGTTAGTTAACAATATGTGTGAATTCAGATGATCAAATAAACGTTTAATTAATAGTGCGATCGTTTGGATGAGCATAACATTATAGTGGAATAAGAAAGTCTCTTTGATTGAGATTGAGATTGATACTTAATTAAACATTAACAGCTAGCTGCTAAGACAAAATAAGATTAATATTGAGGAAGGGTTGCATGTGAAATGTAATATCAAGTGGTCCACTTGGTAGTGATGTCTATGGACATTGTCGCACCCTAAAGTAATATTCTTGGAGATAAAGCATAAGCAGGGCAAGAAATTTATTATATTTCCAATCATAGCCACATATTCAAATGGCATATAGAGTAGTACAAGATAAGGGAGGGGAGGATAAAGTTTCCTATTCAAATTTCTATTGAAAACGAATGATGACTGAGAGAGAGATCGAAAGTTGTGTTGATTAGTGTTTCTGAGATCCATTATCAAGCTAGATACATCTGAATTTCCCGGGCCGGCCAGCTAGCTCATAAATATCGTAGAGAAAACACAATTGTGGAGGGGTCACACGCCAAACTCTTTAGCTTGTTGCCCTGTTAATTGCTTGAAACTATACTCCAGAGTGTGGAAGCAATCCATTCAAGCATTCTTC
>BDJD01001011.1:60274-112588 GCA_002564525.1 Rosa multiflora | reverse complement strand
CTCTCTTTCATTCAACTCTCCTCCTCTCTCTCATTCAACTCTCCTTGGTCTCAACGGAGCCGACATCAACTTTCATCTCTCACTCTCTCTCTCACTCTCTTGAATCCAAATCTCAATTCGGTCTCAATGGAGCCACCAATATCACTACAGTCTCTCAGATCAGACCCAACCTTCACTGACCCGAAGAAGGAATTGATAAGATTGAGATAATTGCCATCAATATGTTGCTGGGTTTGAATTGGAACAGTGCGGCAGGAAGTGAGTTTTTTAGGAAATTCTGAGAAAGTTTGAATGAAATGATTGGAGGAGGGCAATTATGGATGTCATTGAAGGGTCGTCGGTGTCGTCGCTCATCGTCATTGGAGAGTTGGGATCGTCGTTGCAGATCGAAGGTTGAAGAGTCGGGCTTGAGAAAATCATGTTGGTGTTGATGTTTACTTGGGAATACAACGATGGATATTTATGGATAGTGTGGTCTCCGGCCTCTTGAACTTGTACTTCTCATCGTCAATGGCGCGAACACGGTGGAGAGGTCATCGGAGCCCATTGTTAGGGTTTGTTGTAGTTGGGTGGATGAGCGAGGTTTAGAGAGAGAGAGAGAGAGAGAGAGAGGGGGGAGGGAGTCAGGGAGAGAGAGAGAGAGAGGTACCATTCTTATCAAAATTAAGAAAATTAAGTAAAACAAAAAAACAAAGGGTAAATTGGTCATTTACTTATCAAAATATGCTAGCTGTCAGCTTCTGTAACGGAGCTAACGGCTCCAGGTACCATTCTTCGGTCGGGGTCAGAACCTCAGGTACCGTTCTGATATTTTCTGAATGTGAGGTACTGAAGTTTAGAATGGGGCAAAGGTCAGGTACTGTACGGACGATTTCCAAAAAAAACCATAAAAAAATAAAATAAAAAGTTAATGATAATTAATACGTTTAAATTTAGTTTACCAACCTGAACTTATGACTGAAAATCTTGTTAGTCCCTCGTCTTTTAATTTTATCAGTAACACTCTTATTCTTATCAATTTGATCAATCTAGTTTAAAATTAATTTTAACCGTTAAGTGTGTGTGTTTGAAATTGGTAAGTATAGGGGTGTTATTGATGAAATTGAAATATCAAAGATTGATATGTTGAAGGAAATCAGCTATTAGTGTGCCTAATCAAACTAGGAGTAGTAATAGGAGAGAAGATTCTAGAATTCCTAATCCTACGCGGATTAGTATTCCTTGTAATATTAGAATATGTACTTGTAATCCCTATATATAGGGCTCCTATTCTCAATCAATTCTCTCTACATTCTCTCTCGATTCCCTTTTACTTAAACACGTTATCAGCACAACTCCAACCACAAAACAAAAACCAAAACCTGAAAATCCTTTTTACCACCGCAGCCCCCACCCCGAGCTAGCAAAACCATCACCGCAGCATGCCCCTCGCGTAGCCAGCGCTACGCGCCCCTGCTCTCCTTCACTGCAGCCCTCGCATCAATGCGCCTGCAACCTTGCACCGCAGCCCCTGCTGCCCTGCGAGCTGCTTCTGCAGCCACACGCCCCTGTGTCGCTGCCTGCTGCCCCCTCCCTGCAGCCCTTTCGGTTAGCGCGCCCCTGCGCCCAGCTTTGCTGCTGCTCCTGCAGCACTACCGCAAGCATGTTGCCCCTGCAGCCCCACGTTCTTACCATCTGCCAAGACCAGGATTTCAAACTGGTTGCTATCCTAACTTAGGATTGAACAGCTACTGCAATCCTAGCACCGGATTGAAGAAGCTTTCGGCCTGCATCCTTGCAACCTTCGGTAGCAACTCAAACCTACTACCACCATCACCACCGAACCATCAAGCCATGACCAGGATTATAAATAACTTGAAATCCCAGCTTAGGATTGAACAAACACTGCAATCCTAGCTTAGGATCGAACTGCATCTGCAATCCTGACTTAGTATCAATCAACAATCGTCCAAGCTTCAGAAGTTCAAGATTTCAAGCTTCAAACAAACAAGTAAGTATTTACATTAAAGTTCCCATTTTCGAATTTAATTCCTTCTTCTTTTCTTCGGGGACTTGAAAACTTCCCTTCTTCTACATCCCACCTTTCTTATAACGTGGGTTCGATTCTTGAAAAAGCGGTATCATGGGGATTCACGCAATTTAATGTAATCATTGGTTATTATTAATAAAGTATCGATTTATATTATTCAATGTCGTGGACATATTTTCAAACTTTATTACTACAAAGATATAAGAGCCAATGGTTTTCATGCGGAAACGCATTGTGAGAATGGACAAGAGTTCCTTTGCATCACCTCTAATGACTACGGATATAAAATAGTCTTAGAGAAACTTATATGTCGATCTAGTGGGTTGTATGCAACCACTATTCAAATAATGGAATCCAATCATGTTATGCGAGATGATTTATAGGATTCTGACACATATAGGCTTTGGCATGACCGTTTGGGACACCCAGGTCGTAATATGATGATCCGTATATTAAAGACTTCACACGGACATCCATTTTTCAGAATGAGAAGTAGTAAAACTCGAATTTCGGATCAAGGAGGAACACCTGCGCCTCACGACGCCTTTCCCCTTCAAGTCCAGCCACCACAAGCCGGCGCCGCCATCCCCCTGCGGCCTAAGGGTGGCTTTGACGCCACCTCTGCTCTCCTTACTCCGATCTCTACTTCTAAAGTCAATTGTGACTTTGTGGCTCAACTAAAATCCTCATTGGTTGTTTCTAAAGCCCATCATTCTTTCTGCAAAGCCTGCTCTTTAGCAAAATTAGGATCGAGACCATCCTATGTAAAGGACACTAAAGAAAATATACCATTCTTGCACAGAATCCAAGGTGATATTTGTGGACCTATTCAACCACCATGCGGACCATTTCGATATTTTATGGTGTTGGTTGATGCATCGACACGCTGGTCACATGTTATGCTTTTGTCCACTAGGAACGCTGCATTTGCTAAACTCCTAGCATAGATTATTAAGCTAAGGGCTCACTACCATGATCATCCTATTAAGTCTATACGGTTAGACAATGCTGGGGAGTTTACATCAAAAACTTTTGATGATTATTGCATGTCCATTGGGATTGAAGTTGAACATCCAGTCCCTCATGTTCACACCCAAAATGGTCTCGCAGAAGCCGCCATTAAACGACAACAAATGGTCGCTAGGGCATTGGTAATGCGCACCAATCTCCCTATTTCTGCTTAGGGCTATGCAATATTGCATGCAGCTGTGTATGAGCCTGGGTATGAGCCTAATGTCTCACACTTACGCATATTTGGGTGTGCAGTTTATGTGCCTATTGCGCCGCCACAACGCACCAAAATGGGTTCTCAATTACGATTAGGCATTTACGTTGGATATGATTCTCCAACGATTTTCCACTATTTAGAACCCTTGACAGGCGATCTCTTTACCGCTAGATTTGCGGATTGTCACTTCGATGAGACAGTCTTCCAGTCGTTAGGGGGAGATAAGAACTTAAATGTTCAACAGGAACGACATGAATTGTCGTGGTCTGTCCCCACTCTGTCTCATCTTGATCCCAGAACCACACAGTCTGAAATTGAAGTACGAAGAATTCTCGATCTTCAGAAAGTAGCAGAATCGATGCCTGATGCATTTTCTGATATCGCTAAAGTGACGAGATCACATATACCTGCTGCAAACGCACCTGCAAGGATTAATGTCCCTAAAATTAGAGGACATGACGTCACCTCAAGTGTACATGAGTATAGGATTAATGTCCCCACCCTTGGTGACGTTGTGGCTAGGCCTACGGCGCCTGCCAGGAAGCGTGGGACGCCCATAGGTTCGATGGAGAAGAATGTCAACGAAGAGCATATTGGCCTAAATGGAAAGATGCGATCCAGGTTGAATTGGATTCAGTAACAAAGAGACAGGTATTTGGGCCTGTAACGCAGACACCCCTAAGTGTAAAGCCTGTTGGCCATAAATGGGTCTTTGTTAGAAAGCGTAATGAGAAAAATGAGGTGGTAAGATATAAAGCCAGCCTTGTGGCCCAAGGTTTCTCACAACGCCCTGGAATCGACTACGAGGAGACGTATTATCCCGTAATGGACGTTATAACGTTCTGCTACCTTGTCAGTTTGGTAGTCTCCAAAAAACTTGACATGCAACTTATGGATGTGGTTACAGCATATCTCTATGGGGATCTAGATTCAGAGATATATATGAAGGTTCCAGATGGACTTCAATTACCCAAATCAAGTGGCTCTAAACCACGGAGCGCGTTTTCAATAAGATTAAAACGCTCACTATATGGATTAAAACAATCCGGACGGATGTGGTATAACCGTCTAAGTGACTACTTGATTGGGAAGGGATATATTAACAATGAAATATGCCCATACGTGTTCATTAAGAGAACAAGTTCCGGATTTGCAATCGTAGTAGTTTATGTCGATGATATGAACCTAATTGGAACTCTAGATGAGTTAAAGGAAACTACTAAATACTTGAAATCTGAATTTGAGATGAAAGATATTGGGAAGACACGGTTTTGTCTCGGTTTAGAACTCAAGCACCGTAGTGATGGAATTTTGATCCATCAGTCTGCATACACTCAGAAAATCCTAAGGCGCTTTAATTAAGATAAAGCAAAGCATGTGAGTACTCCTATGATTGGTCGTAGTCTTGAGCCTGGAAAAGATCCTTTTCGTCCAAAGGATGAGGACGAAGAATCGTTAGAGGCCGAAGTGTCTTATGTAAGTGAAATAGGTGCATTATTGTACTTAAATCAATGCACAAGACCGGATATCTCATTTGCAGTGAACTTGTTAGCTAAACATAGCTCTGAGCCAACACGCTGCCATTTGATTGGTGTAAAGACAATCTTTCGCTACCTAAGAGGTACGATTGATATAGGCCTATTTTATCTCTACAGAGAGAAGAGGAATGACGGAAGAATGGGATCGGACCCCATTAGGCATAGAGCCACCGTCCACCATGATAAAGTGGCCGACCATATTTCCGCCAACGCCGCCACCACCACCAAGGGTGGCTGGCCTCACCCTATCTCCCTCCATCAAAACGACAATGATGTTTTGATGGGTTTTTGCTGATGCAGGGTACCTTTCTGACCCTCATAAAGGTCACTCCCAAACGGGTTATGTCTTTACCATGGGAAGCATTGCGATATCTTGGAGGTCTACAAAACCGACCCTTGTTGCTACTTCCTCAAATCATGCAGAGATTATTGCTCTACATGAAGCTGTACGTGAATGCATATGGCTAAGGTCTGCAATTAGACATATTCAAGGAAGCTGTGGTTTGAAGTCTACCACGGATGAACCTACATGCATTTATGAGGATAATGCAGCTTGTATTGAACAAATGAAGTTAGGTTTCATCAAGGGTGACAACACTAAGCATATATCGCCCAAGTTCTTTTATAATCAGCAACAACAATCACTTCTAAAGATTGAAGTGAATCAAATCCGATCAGAGGATAATGTAGCGGACTTATTCACTAAGTCGTTGCCTAAATCCACCTTTGAGAAACATGTAAAGAGCATCGGATTGAGAAAGTTATCCGAACTCCCATGATTGTAGCAATCAAGGGGAGATATCGACATCAGGGGGAGTTATGATGTCTACATGTTTGATCTCGAACAGTAGAGGACGTGTTGTACTCTTTTCTCCTCCTCGAGCATGTTTTTGTCCCACAGGGTTTTTCACTCAAGCAAGGTTTTTAACGAGGCAACAGATGAAGCGTCACCACCAAGTTTGAGCGGCACAAGGGTTAGTGTTGAAGGAAATCAACTATTAGTGTGCCTAATCAAACTATGAGTAGTAATAGGAGAGAAGATTCTAGAATTCCTAATCCTACGCGGATTAGTATTCCTTGTAACATTAGAATATGTACTTGTAATCCCTACATATAGGGCTCCTATTCTCAATAATATTGCACACAATTCTCTCTACATTCTCTCTCGATTCCCTTTTACTTAAACATGATATAATTTTTCGGTCATAAGTTCAGATTAAATTGAATTTAGTCCTAATTAATAAAAAAGTGATGCTAGGTGAACCACCTTTGTGAGCATGGATGTTACAGACAGGATACTGTCGAGGGACAAATTAGTATACCTCAAGAAGGTAACCCGAAGTGGAACATACAGAGGGCTTGGAGCCTAGGGGTAGATCAATGACGGGCAAGGATCCCCTATGAAGAGGTCTGAAAAGGGATACCCAGCCCTGATACTATAATAAGGAAAGTATCGGATACATTACCTAGATAAGGGAATGAATCCTAAACACAATACTAATACCTCGAAGAGCATCTCGAGTAGATCAATGAGTTGGGCATCTATATGGCCTCAATTAAATGCTTGTGGTATTTGAGTATATCTCGAATAACCTGAGTAAGGAAAATAAAATCAAACTCTATTTCTTATACTTAATTAAATGCTTGTGGTATTTGAGTATATCTCGAATAACCTGAGTAAGGAAAATAAAATCAAACTCTATTTCTTATACTTAAAAGACAAGTCACCTTCCAAAAAAGTCTGAGTCAAAACTTGGGTTTCTTCGTGCGGTGGTTTCCCTCGTCTGGCGGCGCCCCAGCGCCGATGAAGGCTCTGCCTAGTCGAAGTATGGTGGCTGCAGCCAGGCGGGGATGTAGTTGCATCTCTTTTGCTTCCAGATGGTGACGGCTGCGGTTCATGGACCACGATGGTGGACGGGGAGACAAGGATTCAAAGGCTGGGCTTCTCTGATTTTGATGCATGGTGGCTATGGCTGGTGAAGCGATGATCTGTGTCGATGGTCAGTTGACCATGGATGGGGACAGTGGTATGTTGGTGGTAGTCAGGCCCTAAGGCATAGGGTTGATGGCTGGGTGAGTGGAGGGGGGTGGTGGCCTGGAGATGAGAAGATCAGCTGGGCAATTCTTGGTTTTATGATGTTTGCTCTTAGGCTGGTGTCGGAGCTTTGGCAAAAGGAAGGAAAGGGCTGCAGTTGGTTCTTTTTCTTTATTAGGGTTTTAGGTTTTGTTAGGTTTAATAAGTCCCCACTCTCTTGAGCTAGGGTTGGGTTATTTTGTGGTGCCATGGTTATGGTGTCATACCCGGGGATGATTAGGTTTATGTTCGGTTTATTTTTGGTGTCAATATGCTGACATGCGATCCTTGTACGTGGTCTTGGCTTTTTTTGAGACACGGTGTCGAAGAGGACGTAATCTCTTATGCTGTTGATTACAAGAGTTTACTGAGAAACTAGTGTAAATTTGGTCTAAGTAGCCTTGGAAATTAGCGTGTTGCGGTTATAGTTGAGCCCCTATCGGCTCATGGTACCTGTAACTGTCTTCTCTTGGGGTTTTGGTCTATGTCCCCCCCCAAATGTATGGTTTTGGTGATTGAATGAATGTTCTTTTTCTCTCAAAAAAAAAAAAAAAGACAAGTCACCTACCTAGAGTTAGTTTACGGAAATACCATCTTACCGCGACATACAATCTTCTATATAAAGAGACACAATGCACCAACTTTAGTAACGAATTCTACCCAACTCTAGCCCATTGCTCCAAGTTTTACACTGTCACGCCCCTGATTTTTAACACAAATAAAAATCAATATATAACCTCATAATTATACATGCGTGATCGTTCAACCATCAATACAAATACCTGGAAAACTTTTTCCCTTTAAACTAAATACATATTGATGCCCTGAACCCACTGTGTCAATATACACTCACCCCACAGAGTTATATACAACACAAGCTTACGAATTAAATTGTCAACAACAAAATAAAATGTAAGTACTCATCAGAGTTTACTACATAGCGGAAGTCACACAGTGGCAAAGCCAACAATATTTGCTTCCTACCCATTCTGCTGCCAACCAGCTACCTCAGCTTCAGCTACGATTATCCTAACCTGCAGAATTAACCCCTACACCGTTTGAATGGTGCACCGGGTTGCCACACAACAAACCCGGTAAGCTTTTGCAAGCCCGTATGAGCAACTCAAAACAACTCACACCAAAATCACGGGATGAACCCCGCATGTTTCAATCAAGAAACCAAATCACGCTTTGATCCTTAAAAATACGAAATAAAGGAGAACAACTCACACTTTAATTCCCATTCCAATCGAAATAAAAGAAAACAACTTACCCCTTGGTTTATTTTAAAACGAAACATAGAAAACAACTCACACCTTGAATTTTATCAATCGTACCAAATCGTACCATAGAAAGCAACTCACAACAAAACATATCGGTCCAACCTGGACAAACATACAATACACAAGTCTTCCCCGGACATTTAAAAGAAAGAATCCCAGAAATTCTGTTTTAAAACACGTACTCATGAACATCAGATAGCTCCCCGCTACCCTCCATGATGTTCCATGGCAACACATCAATCAACAGCTCACACAAATCAGCTTAAGGAAACCATGCAACCATGATTCCTTCTAACATTCCATATCCTTTCCACCGAAAGGACAACATAAGTCACCGCTGTGACAATGTTCTATTTGCTAACCTAACCACCAAGAAGCCATTCAAGTCTCATCTAGACAATAAAAGAAGAATACTCTCGGAACTCTCCTTTAACTACATACTTACGAGTCTCCAGCAACCTCGACCGTTACCCCCATAAGCTATTAGAGCTCTACTGAAATCGTAACCACTCATCCTGTTAAGGACGTGATTACCTATTTCCTGCCTTGGTCACCATCTGCGATCTGTCACCATTTGTGACATATGATTTCAAACCCCGTCTGGTCATAAAATCAAACATCAAGGTCACCATCTGCGACCTAAAAACGTTTCAAACATCTAGTTTTGGATTTCTCCATCTCTGCTCACCATCTGTGGCTCTTGGTACAAGGACCAATATATTTAAAATGAGTCACGCATGACTCCAAAATGTAACATCAAACTCACTACTTTTCAAACAATAGAAAACATTTTTTCCACAATATTGTTTCCTGAAAAGTCACATTCAACAATAATATGAACACCATCATGCATATTATTCATCACACATCATCCACAAGAATATATATTTCACGTATATATATATATATATATATATATATATATATATATATACGTAGTCATTCGCTCAGGAATGCCTACTAATACCAACTATAGTTTGCAGTTAAATAAATAACGCCAAAACAATAATGGTAACTCTGTTTGTAAATGAACCTCGTGAGATTACTCACCTCGAAACTCCCTCTGCGTCTTCAATACAGAACAAGTCAGCCACACCATAAAACAACCGTCCTAGGATATCTCGTCAAGTACCTAATCACATACGGTTTCAACTTAGCAACAATCCACAAACGATTTAAGTCTGAAACCTCTGTTTTGAACTAAAATCCCCAAAGTGACGTCAATTAAGGCGACACCACATCTGAGACCACCCAATGTCTTCGGAATACTTCTACGATCGATATGCTAAAACCACAAGTCGATCGGATAGTCGGATCCTCACGGATCGAATCATCGAATGGTCCGAAACCTTAAAAACCCAAACATACTCATACGATATCCAAAAATTACAAAAAAATTTATCGAAATGCTCGTATCGATGAGTAGATCGAACTCAGGAACATAAACTATCCCTGAGGTGGCCGGAAACCACCAGAAAACACCAACACAGTGGCGGCGCCGCCACCGGCCCAAAGTCGGAATTTGACAAAACTCCCAACACCAAAGTTCTTGATGTCAACTCCAGCTTAAACTTTCATAACTAACACAAAGTCTAAATCATAGCCGTTTAGTCGGAATTTACCTCGCAATATCTGAAATTCGATGAACCCTAGAATTTCAAAGCTTCGATTCATCGTCCACAAGTGAAATCGTCCCAAGCCGCTTTGGGAGAAGCATCAACATCCTATGGGCTTCAAAAGCCCTCAAGAATCACCTGCAAAGGTGGCCGGAATCGGAAGTTCACATCTGGGTCCGACACAGCTCTGCCGCCAAACTTCTCGGCCTTGCACCGCCCTCCACAGCTCCTTTCATGCTCCAATTCTTCCACAGACCTCAAGATGGGATTGAGGCGAAGAGAACCCACTTTGAATCGCATCCTATGGTGACCGGAGGAGGGAGAACGAAGCCGGTGAAGGGGAGATGGCGAAACCGGGGTCGGGACGGAAGAGAGAGAAAAATTTCCCAAAATGGAAACTCTGATTTTTTTGATACTTTTTCGAAAAAATCCCATATATACCAAAATGGAAACTTTTTCTGATGGCCATAACTTCTTCATACGAACTCCGATTCTCGTGTTCCGTATGTCCACGAACTCGTATCGATGTGCTCTATAACTTTCGTGAAGGAAGTTTTTGGAGAAACCCAACGAATAAAAAGTCAACCTTTGCAACCCCCCCAAAACCATATACTTCGAATAAAAATTCGTTCGAAACACTTCCGCTCTATCCACGAGCCACGAAATCGTCCAATAACCACAAATTAGATTCTGGAAATTCCTCGAAAAATAATTACGAATTTCCGGGGCATCACATACACTGACTTGATCGCTGGAGGCTCTTTGTCCGGTATCACATCGGGCTTGGATTCTATTTTGTAGGTTATACAAGATCATATACTAAGAGGCCAGTTCTGATCTCTCACGCCACCTAAATTCCGTATGTGGCAATTGATATAACACAAAACCAAACATATTATATGACTTCATTAAATGTGGTGGCTATGCCACATTAGCTACCACATAAGGTAGGATGTAGGTGGTACCTAAAAAATTGGTGATGAGAGCAATATTTGCTATTTTTTAAACGTTATCCTCTCTACATTTTACTTAGTTATTGTCTTAACATTATCATTTCTAACTTAGTTTCTGTTTTGAGGTACTTTTGAGTCTAAAAAAAGAGGCAAGGAGGAAAAGTTGCAGAAATGAGAAAGAAATAGAGAAATGAAGTATTCTCAATTCTACTAGGAAAAGGAATCCTAATTGAAGTATGAATCCTGAGTCAACTAGGAGTCAAGCTCGTGGAAATGACAAACATGACAAATGACTGAAGCCTAGTTGGACAAGGAAACCTAATCTTGCCAGGAAAAGGAAACCTAACATGACTAGGAATCCTTGTTACACAAGGAGAGCTTCGGAAGGTTCCAGAACATCTTTGAAATGAAGAGTCCTAATTGGCTAGGAAACCTGTTGACATTAGGAGTCCTGATGATACGAGGATACCTGGGAAGGCTGGGAGATGACGTGGCATCAAGATAACTCAAGAATGTTCTAGAATATCAAAGTTGGCGTCATGTATGGAAGATGGGCTTTGAAACATCGAAGTAAAGAAGCCTGGCCCAAAGATTGAAGCATGTGCCACCCATGTGACATTCTAGAAGGAAGAAGATGTCATGGAGAAATTATTTTCCCAATATAATTCCTTTATTACCTTGAGAATTAAAGGAAGAGTCTAGAAGACGTTGAACACGTCAACTTGCTTGGAGTTTGGAAGAAAATCTAATTCGTATACAATTTGAAAAAGAAAATAAAAGAGAATATTTATCAATTAAGGTGCTCTGATTACATATGAGTTGAATGAAGACCAAATTGAGGGAATGTTCATTCTAGGATTTCGGCAAAGTTATTATTGGAAGACTCAAGATTGTTCTCTATTTCTCACAGAATATTTTGATTGGTCAGATGATGCAGAAGAAGTAAAATGTAACCTTGAAACCCTAGCATGCTGTCTACCATATATAGAGGCATTGTGAGACATCAGCAAATACCACAAAATCTTGAATCAAAATCGCAATTCCTTACCTTCATTCTCTCAAAGTTTCGGCCTCCATCCATTCTTCCAAGTTCAAGAAGCCATTCAAGCATCCTTACCTCCATTCAAGCATCCTTGTCGTGAGCCATCATCCATATCTCCACCACCTTTGAAGCTTCTTGCGTTCTCAAAGGCTTTAAAAGTGTAACCATATCCATCTCTATTATGTTTTTGGTTTCTAAACTATGTAAAACAATTTTGATTTTTGTTTTATTTCAATGGATGATTCAAATTCTTGTTAGATTGAAGTTTGAATATTGATGTTTAATTTTCAAAAACTACAAAGCATGTTTCAATTTTAGGTTTCTGATTACTAAATTACGATTTCATATTGTCATAACTTGTTTGTTGATTTCGTCCTTCAATCCCATCGTTTATATGTTTATTGATCCTTGGATGCATACCTTGATTGATGAGTATGTAATTGAATTCATACTAAGATATGCTAGCATTCTAGGTCTTAATTACTAAATGGAAAACCTATAGTTCCTTAGGTAAATTAACAATGAGCTTTGCATGATAAGATTAATGTTCTAACTTGTTACAGATAGCTAACTGAAAGAAAGAAAGAAAGACAGGGACCTCTTACAAATAGCTAACTGGAAGAAAGAAAGAAAGAAAGACGGGGACTCCATAAGTAAATTTGGAACAAAAATGCATGCACCACCTAGGCTACTTATTATAGAAGTTGCAGAGATGTGGTTAACTTATTTTAGAAGCCCATAAAATTAACTATAGGATTAAATTATGTTTAGTCCTTATACTACGACCTTTTTTTGTTTCAGTCCCTGACATTCTCATTTAATCTAAAAAGTCTCTAACGTCACAATTTCCGACTGATCGATCCTCACCGTTAACATTCCATCAAATCGAACTATTAAGTTGCTAATGTGACACTCAAAGGCACACCAGCTCAGCAGTTTGCATGCCATGTAACGTGCAAATTATCCAATATACCCCCTGCCTTTTCCCCTATTCTTGACCAAAAAATAACTCCAAAGTGCTTGAATTTGTCACTCCAAACCCTCCAACTGCAGCAGCAACTTTTCTAAACACATTACCAAGAACAAAATTTCAGTTTGAATTAATGTTGAATTTACCTTCGACCAAGTTCAATTTGAGAACAAAAGGGTACTTAAAATTCACTATATTCCCACTACATTACATTTCACCAAAGAAAAAGATCAATGCGTTCCTTCCTTAATGCAATCAAAGTCCCAATTTTCCTCTACTAATTACAACACCAGCACATAAACACATCAAAAACAGCATTTCAAAGCTTAAAGAACCCAAATCCCACATGAGAATATGGTCAAATGGATTCAATACACCAAATTAAGCAGAGCTGGGTTTTCCAAATGTACCCAAAATGCCAAAATAGAAGGGAGATCTTACAATGTCAACGTTTCTTTCACTAAGCAAAGCTAGTTTTTCCCAAGTAGCTTCTGAAACCTAGCAGGTCGCCGAAGTGAGCGTAGCCATGGATGGTGGTGGGCTTGGTGGATCGTGACCGTTGATCTGAGTTCCTGTGCATGTTGGGTCTTCCTCTAAAAACCAAGAAAAGGAAAGAAGGTTGAAAATGAATAGAGATAGAAGAGCAGAGTGAGCCGAGAATAACAGCACCGCTGCCACACACAGTGGTTTTAACGATGGTTGAAATCACCCAAAACTCCAAATTTCTCAAACCTTAACTAAAATCAAAACCAAGTATATAGACATGTAGATCTCGAAGAGTTGATCAAGTTTCATACATCACTTACCATTAACGGTGACCAGAGTCGTCGGAAGCACCAATGCTTCTCAGCTTCGATTCTCTTTCATGCCTTATCATCTGGACAAACCAACACTGTGGGCAGGTCGGCGAGGACGAGAGGAAACTTTTGACACCGGTGAGCCTTGACGATTTGGCTGGAATAGGAAAAACTCGCCGTAAACGCGTGAAGCTTTTAGGCTTCACCCGGTCACCGTCACCGCTCATTTAGAGCAAGGAAGACCGGGCTTCTATTCGCTGCGAAGAGGAGTCGAATGACACCAATCCGACATAGAGAGGTAGCCAAAAACTGGAGAGAGGGCTGGGTCACCGTCGCTCAATCTGATGCTCCTTAAGAAATGGACAGAGAAGGGGCCTAAACAACGATAATAGAGGGCAGGGATAGTATGGACATTTCGCAATTGGAAAGGCTTACGTGGCACTAACTTTATGGCCACAACAGGCTACAAACGGAGCAATTGGACTAAGTGTACTGATTGGATGGAAATTGTGACGTTAAGGACTATTTAGATTAAATGAGAATGTCAGGGACTGAAACTAGAAAAGTGTCAGAGTACAAAGACTAAACAAAATTTAATCCTTAATTATATATTGAAGTAAATAAAGGGAAAGGTAAAGCGGGGAGAGCGAATATCACGACCCTCTACAATTCCAAATAGAACATCCAAGAAAAAAACTGAAGCCGACCACACAAACAACAATGGCAAGTACTGAAGAAGTACCTAACACTGCATATGTGCCGGTAATGAATGCAATTACCATGGCAAGCATGGCACACAACATTGAAACTGCTTGATTCTCCAGATATGGCAAACCAATTATTTTCCGGAAAGCTACTCGTAAGGAGACAATAAGGTAAGCTAACACAGTGCTGCTGGAGATAATCATGGCTATTGTATTTGTTACAACAAATGCTTTGAAAGCTGCATTTCTTGTTAAAATAGCAGAACCCTGCTCAGCTCCTTTCTCACTTTGGTAACCACCGGGTACAGTGAAACCTGCTGCGAATGTTACTGTTGCTATGAGTGTAGCCACTACCAAAAGAACACCTATCGCTTCCTTTTCAGTATCTTTCCCAACTTTGTTATTCTCAACTAGCCTCACACCATCGTTGATCGGATGACTTGGTCTAGCACCACTGTCTTCCAAAGCCTCTAAACGACCAACTTTCTACAACACAGAAATAACAGTGGCAGTTAACTGAATATATAGTACTTTTTTAGAATTATAATTAGAATGTCCCTCAAACTAAATAAGCAGTTACACATAAAATCCACACAAAAATAAAAAATAAAAAATTAAATAGTACGTAGTCTTGTCATATATATATACCTCCACTTCCGATAAAGTATGGTCATCATCAACAATGATGTCAATAGCATTTAGGTCTTCCTTGTTCAAAGCCATCTTATCCACTCTAGCATCGTGAATGAACTGACTCAACCGAGTAGGAGCTTTTCCATAGCGAAATAAAGATTCAGTAGCTGTTTGGAGGCATATGTTGACTAGTCGATGGAGGGGTGTGTTTCCGGCAACATCTTTACCATTTAGAAGGATGTTGCTCATCCATGGATGGTTTTGAACAACCTTAGCTATTTCAAATTTCCTGTTCTCAATGGCATAATGAAGGATATTCCGCTGGCTTTGGTCGACTACTTCACAACAATCAGGGCAACGATATATAAGCTCTGTCAGTACGCCTTCATGGCCTTTGGAAGCTGCAATGTGAAGAGCTGTCTTCTTGTCATCTTTGTCAACGATATAGGCAATTGATTTATCACAATCTAGTAGCCGGCTCACAATCCATCTGTTACCGATGAGTGCAGCAAAGTGAAGTGGAGTCCATCCTTGTTCATCTTTTGCTTGTGCCAGGGTCTTCTCCTTGTCTAGCAATTTTTGCGTCATTTCTAATCAAGCAAAAATAAATAAAAAATAAAAAAAATATGGTTGTAGTTCTATTAGCAAACAGTAATTATTCTACCTTCGAACTTGTTATCAGTTTTGTAACAAATTTGTTATTAATGTTGTAGTGTTGGTTTAATTAAGTTGTAATTTTTGTTTAATAAAATATGTAAAATGAATGCATGTTATGATAAACACCACAAAGCTTAAAATTACAATTAATGAAAACTACAGATTAAGTTAAAAAAAAAAACAGTTACCTATATCACTGAAGATCACTGCAGCATGTAAAGCTGTTTTACCACTAGGGCCTTGGTAACCTGGATAAGTACAAGAATCCAGTATTTCAGAAACCAGGTCTCGATATCCCCTTTCAGCAGCCAAGTAAATTGGAGTCTTTCCAGCAACATTAGCCGAGTAGGAGAAATCAGGGTATTCTCTGCACAATCTCTTCACCACACCGAGGTGATTAAAGCGCGCTGCCTCGTGTAGGGCTGTGTCTTCCTCCTCTTGTTGGGTGTCCTCAACATTTGCCAAGCTTCTTCAACCTGTTTCTCAACATCGCCATGACGAGCTTTTGCTGCCCCAATAAGAACTTCAACTATACCATCAAGCCCATATCTGGCCGCAATGTGTAGTGCAATGTCGCCATTATTGTTGGGCTGCAAAAGTAGCTCTGGACACACTTCAAGCAACTGAGTGACAATCTCCTTTGACCTCTGTACTTGGGATGCAGTTAAGGTAGTTGGCCTAACTGTGTTTTCTGTGTCCCATATGTATGGCATTAGCTTTTTAATGAGCAAATCAGCAAGTAGACCAGGGAGGCCATATCTGGAGATGTCAAACTTTCCGAGTTTTGTTGAGGTTGGGTAGCTTGCATGTGCTACATAAATATGTAGGACGGTGTTTTTGGTTGGAGTGAGTATTTCATGCAGAAGCTCCCCATGTGTTGAAAGGGCTTTAATATTTCCTTCGGCTGCTGCTGCGAATATCTCTGGATCCATGCCACCTAAACCTGTGTTGCTAATTGCTGCAGCTTCATTCTTCGAACCAGAACTTGGAAGGCACGTTGGTTTCGGCTTGACCAACTGGAGCCGATGCTTGATTATAAACTCTCAGATGTGGCCATGTGGGCGAATTGGAAGGATCCATGTGCTCTATACCTCTCTCCTTTGGTAAATTTAAGTTGATATGGCCGCCAAGAGTGCAGTGTACTCACTGCATGTGAGCTTTTGATTGCAAACATCAGAAAATTGGAATCGTTGAAATGGCCTGTGAAGAGAGGAACAACGGGTACATCATATAGAGCATTTTCACTAATAAAATTAATGTTGTAGCAGAGTCTGTTTATTTGGGGGTCACAATAGGAGTCCTTTTCTTGGAGTAGACATTTGGTGAAGATGCTCTCCGTGTTGTCGTCGGGCATCGATATTGCCCTGTCGTGCGGCTATGAATACATCAGTATCCATGCCACTTGAACGTATTGAGTTGCCTGTTGCCTGTTGCAGATTTCTGCTCACAGGTTCGAACTGAAACTGGAAGGCACGTTGGTCTGGTAATTCAGTACTCTTGGAATGGTCTCAGATGAATTAGCTTCTCAGGTATGCTTCGACGGTAGGGTTTGGAACAAGAGAATTGAGAAGGGATGACCACGTATATGGAATCACTTTGCTTGTGAATAAATTAATTAAGACCAGCAAAGGTTACTTGAGAAGAAATTATTGCATCAAGGCCATTGTAAGCAACCTGGCATCTAGGCTCCCATATATTTCTGATTTCCTACTTTTCTTGATTCGCTAGTTACTTTATCCCTCTAATTCTACAGTAGAGTTGCAAACACTATTTTCTTTTTGGTTACTAGTCTTTTGTATCACACCTAAGGATCTTAGCTAAAAACCTCACCCTAAAGAATTTATCTCTATGCAAGCACCAAAGATACTAAAAACCATTTTAACAGCTCAGGCCAAACAAAAGAAAAGGTACTAGCTCTATGATCTCGTGTTGATATGCAGATAGCTATTACTCCTGCATCAGCAGTTACTTGCGAAATCACAAATTAACTTGATAATCAAAACCATCTAAAAGAATTAAAAGAAGGATCAATGTTGAGACATTTTGGTACTACTGTCAATAAAGAAAAGAAAAATGTCCAAACTAATCTGTATCAAACCCTGTCCAATTGACTTCTTCAGAAGATTTTATCTCAAAAGTGCAGCTTCTATGCAGAACATCATTATGTTCTTGACTCCTAGCATGCCTTGCATACATACGAACTCTTTGCACCACAGATGCACACAAAATACAAGTAAATATTTTAAACAATCCCATTATTTTACACCATAAAAATGATGCTAACAAGAATATACATCCATTACACCACAGGTGATCAGATGTAGGCAACTGCAGTATCTGAATATCTTAATCAATCAATTGTGTGTCCCAAGAGAAAAGTATTACTGATGTCTCCGAGTTCAAAAGTACAAATTCATATATTTTTCTTTTCTTGCCATATGTAATCATTCAGAAAATCCCCCATTACTTTTTTAATAGACACACCACTCTAGTTTTTAATTCCACAATCAATATACTCACTTTTTCTCTAACTTGACATCAGCATCTCTGACTGCCTGAACAAGGTGGTTTATGCGGTACTGGAGCTTTGCATTCTCTGCAGCGAGCTTCTTGTTCTGCAAGTCACAGAAAAAAAAAAGATGTCTAGCTGTCCTGCTTCCTAACTTAAACAAAAGCAGATACAATGATGATATACCTCTTCTTGGAGTTCACTGATCAACTTTGAATGATCCTTATTTCCAGAATCTGTGAGATTTCATATCCCAGTCCACCAATGGAAACAAACAAAAAATAAATAGATAAGGGACCTCTGTTTTTGAAACACTATTGATGCAAAGGAAGACCTAAATGTAAAAACCCACCTTTGTTACTAGCAAGGGCAGCTTCAAGTCTTGTTAAGCGGTCCTACAAAAAAATGATGATAAAGTTAGCAGAATGACAGTGGGCAAAAATTCAAACATTTCAGCCATCAGTGAAAATGGCTGGTTTCATGAACCTCTTCAGATCAATTGGAGCAGCGGGGATGTGCATGTGGTGGTAAACTATTAGCTCTCCATAGTTAGCTTAGCTCTAACTCTAACTACTACCAGATCACCTACCATCTGAAAATGAAAGGCTACAGCTTCTTGTACCTTTCCTTCTCTAATACTTTAAAACGGAACTACTGCTTTCAACCGAACTTGGTGTGAACATTTATGAATTTTTGCTTCTTAAGTATGGGATTGGTATACAGAGCTTCTTGCCAATTATAAACTTTTGGCATATAATTAAACATTCTTGGAGATTCGACAACGAAAAATGTTACCAGAGTCCAGAGCAGTATCTTATAAATCTTAATCCAACGACTGAGCAATTGCAAAATGCATAGGATAATGAGGAAGAAGTTGGTTTATGAACGGAAAATCATATCGGTACCGATCACATGAATCACTTAAGAGATTAAAAGGAACTAGTGTTCCTTTCTTCTTCTTTCTTATTACAAAAGGACTAGTGACATAGTGTTTAGACATAGGCCTTCCATTCTTTTAGATCAAGCCTGATGGCTCTACTGAAGAGTAATTATAACTACTGATAACCAAAACCCAGCACAGAGTCTAACAGTAGAGAATTTTTCTTCTTCCTCAACTATCAGGAACCAAAACAAAGACAAAAAATTGGAAACAAGTATTATCAAGATAAATGAACTAATTATCCATTAAAATCTATTCTGGCAACGAACCCAATCAAACGCAAAAGACCATATATACCAGCAATTGTTGACAAGAACAAAAACCCAACTGTACAAATCAGTGAAAACCCATTAACTTCCGTCTATTAGAGAGTAACAGTTCAGAGAGTAAGGTTTTGAGCTATGCATAAAAATTTAACGCATACTTGAGCAATTATATAGTTGTATGTAATATGTATATGTATACAAGTAAAAGAGTGGGACACCTCGGCTTCGGAGGCCCTCTGGTAAAAGGGATTCAACGTCTGGTCCAGGATGACAGGATTCTCAGGTTGCGCCATTGTTGGAGATTGCTACACTTCTGAGTTCGCTCAAAAAGCTTCCAGTTTTCAACGACTGCAAATTGGCCCTAAATAAGTCTGCACGCTTATTACGGCTCCTTTAGTTACCTTTTCACACACACACACACAAAACAGAAAAAAAAATGATTTTTTTGTTTTAATTTTTTTTTATATAAATTAGAAAAGAATTTACAAAAAAAAAAAATCATCGTTGTCTTTTCAATTTTAAATATTTTTTCGGTGGAGAACTTATTGAGTAGTCCCCGAATATCATTATCTGTGGCAAGGTCGGCTATGAGGTTGTTCCGGATCAAGGTGAAGTAAAAAGGGGTTTTATCCATTTATCCCATTTCTAGGGATTTTTTTCCCACTTACCCCATTAAGTTTTTTTAATTCTCTCTTACCCAATACACTCTAAGGGAGTCTTCCCTAATACCCCATTAAGATTTTTTTTTTTTTAAATCCCATTAAGTTTTTTTAATTCTCTCTTACCCAATACACTCTAAGGGAGTCTTCCCTAATACCCCATTAAGATTTTTTTTTAAAAAAAAATTTTTTTAATACCATTTTACCCCTCACCCCTTTGTTACTTAGAGAGAGAGATAGAGAAAATGAAAGAGAGAGAAACCATAGGAGACTTCGCCGGAATCCGGTCACCGGCTGCCGCCCATCGGAATTTGCTGAAAATCTCACCGGAAAGTTTTTTTGCCCCCTAATAGAGGGGCAATAGGCGTCTATTGCCCCCCAATAGACGACTATCAGCCATGTATTGCCCTCCAATAGACGACTATCAGTCATGTATTGCCCCCCAGTAGACGTCTATTGCCCCCCAATAGACGTTTAGATTACCGAAATGATAATTAATCTTCCTAAAACTGCACAAATAAAACTTTGATTAAAGAAAAAAACGAGGAGATTACATCAATTCAAAATGTCTATTGCCCCCCAATAGACGTCTATTGCCCTCCAATAAACCTTTAACAGACCTCTATTGCCCCCCAATAGCCCTTTTATACCATACATGTTCCATATTATTCAATTGCCAAAAGAAAGAAGAGAAGCCAAATTGGAGTATTTATATATTTTGCCAAAAAAATTCCCTAGATATGAAAAAAACTATACCCAAAACTAGACATGCAATAAACAAAAACTTATCACAAAAAAGAAATTATCTAATTTTCTTGCTAATGAAGAAAGACAAAAGAAGAATGAATAAAAAAATATTAAAAAAAAAAAAACAGACAAAAGAAGAATAAATAATAGCACCCGTGTCCCATACCTAACATTTAATCACCATTCTCCCACAGGTAGTGGCTTTTTTCCTCTTTCTTCTGCTCCATTCTTCCATTACACTATCTTTATATTCCCTAGCCCTACTGCAAACCTCTAAGACAAACTCAATTCTGCAAAAATGGTGAATGAGACATGGATCGTTCCCTTTTTCGGTCAAGGCCATCTATTTCCTGTAATGGAGATCTGCAAGCACTACTCTTCCAAACTCTCCTCCTCCATACCCTCATGTCTCCGCCAATACCCACTCCTCGAAATCGCTGAAATTTCTGAAGCACCACCGTCGGATTCGTCGTCTCTTCCATTGGAGCCATGTTCTGCATTCCCGGCGCCGACAGCCCAGACCAAATCGGCGACCTATCGCCTACAGCACTGACCACCAGTGCTCTTCGACCTAAAATTTCCAATCCTATTGGTAATCGGTGACCGGAACGGTAAGGGCGACTTGCTCGACGGCGAAATGTTTCTCGCCGGAATTGAAAGAGATCAGAGAGGGGAGGGTGGGAGGGAGGGAGAGAGGAGAGAAGAGAGAGAGAGAGTCTGGTTTTATGAACAATTGGTAATTTTATAATTCTTTAAAGGTTAAAAGTGACATTTCGCAACTAAATGGGTTAGTGGGAATGAAAATTTGTTGCTGGGGTGAGTGGGCTAATGTTATGTTATTTTTGTGCTTTGGGTCAAGACCCCGAAGTAAAAATGTAAGTCTCTCAAATGGTTTGGTTTTTAGTGTAAGAAGTTATTTGTACATAAATTTAATAAAATTAATGCAAGATAATTAAACATCTTAGAGCATATTTATCAATGCTAGTTGTTTTCTAGTTTAAACCTATTTTAGCTAGTCACTTTTAAAATACGTCTGCATCAGTTCTTTTTATTTTAACTAATATTATTTAGGCAATAACGAAATCAATGTGTTAATGTTATGAAATTTTCTATTACCTAGTGTTCTGCTATGGTAGAGAGCGGCCGCTTTCATGACCTATATCTAGATCTTTCCTCCATGTTTATGGAGGATCTGGGATGCTCGGAGATCAAGCTTAACAGCTGATTGGGTGTCTTCCCACTCTGATTTTCCTCCTTGCGGCGAGGTCAACATTATGATGTTCAGCATCATTGGAGGTTCGAATGGTGGAATAGCCATTCAATTCTGGTGGTAGAAAGATGTGGTACTGTGGGAGCAACAGTGAGCATGTCAAGTGGACGTCAGCCAACATCAGAGGTAGAAGCTCAAAGGTCTAGGTGGATCCGGATGCGATCTTGAGTTTGGAAGCCAGACTGGGTCGATTGCTGCGCAGGTGGTGAGATGTTGTAGTTGGACCATCAATTGAGAAGGGGAGGGTCCGAACCCTTTCTGTGTTGAAGACGTCGTATGGCGGCGTGGCGACACAAGGGCCTAAGGGTAGGATCCGGATTTAGGATCTAGGTCATTTCTGGATATGAGCCTAGAGCTAGGTTTGGATATGAGATCCAGGTCAGATATGAGTTTAGGTTGTAGCTGGGTTTGGATCTATGCTTCTAGGCGAATCTTTGGTTAGGCCTGGTTTGGGCTTGGGTGGTTATTTTTAGGGCTAAATACTACTTAATATCCTGTGATTTGAGTCTAAAATCAATTCAGTCCATGAACTTCTAATTTAATCAAAAACACCCTGCACTTTTAATTTTGATCCAATAGGTTCAATCCGTTCTTCTTCCGTTAAGTGAGTTAGTTAACTTACTAACGTGATTCATGTAGGGTCATGTGTTAAGGTGGCATGTACAGTCAGTTAAGGAGTGGGTCCTATTATTAGAAATCTATAAACAAATACACTAATCATAACTTGAACCAACAATCTTTTACATACAAGTCACACAACAAACCACCACACTAACCTCAAAATTATAAATTTTATTCAAATTTTACATTTATACTATATTCCTTATAATATCAAATGAAAAAAATTTATTTATGATATTCGGTTGACCTTAGTTTTTATAATACTCTATCCCTTGGATAGACTCAAGTACTTCAAAAATTTCATCATTAAATTTTTTATTTTGTTTTGTTTCTAAGTACTTTTGATGAAGATGAATTGAATACTTGAGTTTTGGTTGAGACAAAAACAAACCCATGTTAATAAATATTTTATCTATTGCTAAAAAATTAAATATCTTCCTTTCAAAAAAATTTTATTTAGTTTTTTGATCTGAAAATATATTATTTCTCATAAAATAAAAAATGGTTAACGAATTTTTGTTTGAAATTTTAAGAGATATAATTAGACAGAGAGAAAATTCAAGGGACATGGTATAAATATAAATTGAGGATAATTTATAACAATGGTTAGCATGGTGGTTTGTCGTGAGAGTTGCATTCTAAATGTCATGAATTCGAGCAGGGTCATTTGTTAGAAAACTTTATTTATGATAGATTTCTAATTGTGGGACTCATTCATTCAATCACAATGTGACATGTAATCAAAGAAGAGCCCACCAAGTTCATGCCACCTCATCGTTATGTCATAAAATAAGAGCCACACATGAGCCACATCAGCAAGTTAACGCACTAACTTAATTGAAGACTAACAGATTGGACCTATTAGATCAAAATTGAAAGTACATGGTGTTTTTGATGAAATTAAAAGTCCAGAAACTGAATTAATTTTAGACCCAAACTATAGACTAGTAATCAATATTTAGCCCTTATTTTGATTTGTTTACTATTTTGGATAGATGGCTACTTTGCTGAAAGATTGGGTTCTATTTAGAGCGTCTTTTACGTCGAAGATGTTGGGACGATCACATCACCGGTTGCATCACCTGTTAATTTCCTGACAGTATCCCAGATGCAAAATCTTTGATGAGATTCTTGGAAGTTGTTAACTTTGCGAGAGATTTTATCCCTCAATTTAGTGGACTCACTACACTTATCTCTCTAAAGATAAGTTCAAAGAAGAAATGGTCTTTCACAATAGTTGACAGTAACACTGTTAGAAAGATTAAAGAATTAACAAAGAACCTGCCTCCTTTGTAGTTACCTGAAGAAGGTGACCTAATCACTTTACAGACTGATGCAAATGATTATTCCTCGGTAGGAGTTCTAGCTGTAACTCCATATACAAATCATGAAAAGGTTTGTAAATTCCTATCTTGAAAATTTCATTCCACGAAATCAAATTATTCAAGAGGCGACAAAGAAGTCCTTGCTCTAATCAAATCCATTAAAGGCACATGAGCATTCTTAGGGAATAAGTTTTTAGTCAGAACTTGTAACAAAAGAATTAAAAACTTCAAAAATTACAAGTTGGCTGATGCTCCTGATAGAGGAAGAGTTCTTTGATGGCAGATGCTTTTAACTCAATATGAATATGACATTGAAATGGTTGCAGGTTATAAAAATTATTTGCCTGACGCTCTTACAAGAGAAATGGTCATGTTCAACAGAGAAGAAAGACGCAATCCATGAAGCAAAGACCAGAACCTAAAGAAAAAAAAATCTTTTTGGGAAAGATACAAGATTGGTGATAAAATCATAGGACCTTTGCATGACAGACCAGGCTATCAGTTCATAGTATTATCATATGGTAGATTAGAAACGAACCATGGCTGTCTTCATATACAAATCATGAAAAGATTTGTAAACTCCTTTCTGAAAATTTAATTTTGCGAAATTAAATTATTCAATAGAGACAAAGAAGTCCTTACTCTAATCAAATCCATTAAGGGTGCATAAGCATTCTTTGGGAATGAGTTTTTATTCAGACCCAAGGTTCTAAAAAACGCTAGGCGCTAGTCGGGCGGAAGGCCCCGGACTAGCGCCTAGGGGCCTAGGCTGGGACTAGGCGGTTTTTTTATTTTATTTTTATTTTTATAACATATAATTATATAAATAAAAATATAAAATGTATTATAATGTTTGAAAATAGTAAAAATACTCAAAATATAGATAAAATGTTCAACAACAATGAGATAATGAGTTCTTAGAAATAAAAAAAATTGCAAATTTGATTCTTCCAAGCCTAATCCTCAAATTCTTCTTCTCCATATCCCTCTAGTACTCCCTCCTCATCGGACTAGAACTCAAAATTCATCTCATCTTCTTCCTCTTCATCCGATACAAAATCCTCCTCATGAAGTTCTCTAATTTCTTGAATTCTACAACTTCTCCTAGGCTCTAAGCTACTATCCACTCCCACTCCCAATCCCGATCCCTCTCCAACTACTTCACTAGTAAGATCGGAATCTACATCTTCATCACCACCATCCACAATCCATCCTTGGGCCATAGTAGCTTCACTTGCTAGTAATACATTCACATTCTTCTCTTTCATTCTTCTCTTCTTGTTGATGATCTTGGCATTGAATTGGACATAGACTAAATTGTTTAACCTCGTTGTGTCTAGTCTTTTCCTTTTCTTTGTATGGATCTACATAAAGAAAAAAAAATTAGTATATTATGAGTTTCTAAATAATTAATAAACTACATTACTACTTGCTTATAAACTTACAAAAATGCATAACTAAATAAGTACTTACCCCCTCAAAAGTGCTCCAATTTCTCTCACATCCGGATGAGCTTGTGGTCAATGCAAGTATACTTTTAGCCATACTTTGCAATTTTGGTACAAGGTTTCCATAAATATTCCACCACAAAACTAAAAAAAAATTTAAAAAAAAAACAAAACAACAACAATTATGAATTAGCTAAACTCCAAAAGCAAAACAAACAAAACAATAACAATTGGCTATATAAAAAAATATGTTGGTATTTCTTACCAGGATTATAATTGTCATCATTTTGTGTGCATCCCGCCTTAGCCAAAGCTCTTCCAAATCCACCATCTTTCTTCAAATACTTGCGCAATTCTACATTTGTCACCAAACTTTGAGTTTGAATGTCATCGGGAAAGAATACCTCAACACAAGTGAAGAACCCATCCATGACCATATTATCATTCTCAATGCTTGGATTGGCATATGTGTAGTAAGGGTTCAAGAGGTAACCCGCTAAATGCAATGGACTATCAAGTCGACCACGGGCTTTTCCATCAACAATGTCAAGGATTGGACGATAGTGAGCTTCTTGATCTTGGAATGCCATTTTAATCTCCTCTTTAGCTCTAAGTAGTTCTCCATATACAAAGCCCATTGATGGCTTTCTATCCTCATCAACAAGACAAAGTACCTTGACTAAAGGGGCAAACACCTTCAAGCAAAGACTTACCCCATTCCAAAAAGAAGCACTCAAAGCAATATTCACCACCGCCTTCCCCTTTACACTTTTTGCATGCTTGCTTGCATTCCATTCATCACTATTAATCATAGCTCTCAACTCATTCTTCTTCTCCATCAAGCTCTGTAAAGTGAGGAAAGCGGTTGCAAATCTAGTGACTCCCGGCCTCACTATATCTCTTTTCTTTGTAAACTTCCTCATCAATGCCAAAGTCTTGTGATGTGCATAAATATAGATGGTGAAGCTCTTTGCCTTCTCAATTACCCTTTGAATCTAGGTTGGTTGCCAATTCCTTGAAGCATAAGATTCAAGGTGTGAGTTGCACATGAAGTCCAAAATATGTTTGGCCTCTTCAACTTCATCAAATCTCCCGCCGCCATATTATTTGAAGCATTGTCCGTCACCACTTGAACCACATTTTGTGGCCCAATTTCTTCAATGCACTTGTCCACATATTCAAAAATATACGTCCCGGTGTGTGCCTCATCCGATGCTTCCTTAGAAGAAAGAAAAGTTGTGCCTTCCGCACAATTGACACACAAATTCATGATACTTTTTCTTTTCCGGTCGCTCCAAGCATTGGTCATAATAGAGCAACCATTCAAAGCTCACTCTTCTTCTTGCTTCTTCAATGAACTTTTAGTTCTCTCTACCTCTTCCTTCAATAGTGGCTCCCTTAATTGATATTGGCTTGGAGGTCGGTAACTTGGGCCAAATTGACCAACATCTTCAACAAACCTCTTGAAGCTATCACTATCAATGGCATGAAAAGGAATCCCGGCTTCATACACCCATCTAGCCAAGTATTGATGCACTCTATGTGTTCTTTGCTTGAAAAGAGCATCATTGATATTTTGTTGCCTCATCTTCCTACTTCCTTCCATTGAAGAATCCGGATCAATGGGGGATGCAAAACGGTCCATAGGCCCAAGGGTATGCGGCTTTCTTGTTGTCCCTTGACTCGCTTCATTGTCTACATCTCCTTCAAGAATGACTTTTTGCCTCACTTCTACTTCATTCATACTCTTTTGTTTCTTCTTAGACTTTGCCTCTTCAATAGCATTCTTGCATTTGGCTATATCCTCATCCGAAGACTTTTTACAAGGAGCCACGTTTCCCTTTATGTGGGCAATATGTTGCTTCATTCGATATATTCCACCACTCACCAATTTCCCACACAACTTACACTTCAACCTATCCAAGTTTGAAGCATCCGCCAACTCCGCATACTCCCATCCAATATCACCCGAACCATGCTTTAATGATCTATCCATTGAAGACATTGCATTAGATGCTGAGGAAGATGTAGTGCTCGCCATTATCCTAAACAAGTAAAAACAAATATTCAACAAAATTACCAAAATAGATGCAAACAAATATTCAATTACCAAAGTAAGCAAAGCAAAGTAACAAACACCACCATAGCATTCATGAAACACTAAACAACAACTTTTGTTAATCACTTAATCAAACACAACTTCTGTTTCAATTTTCAAACAGCAACTTCTGTTAGAAACAGTCTTTCTAGAAGCAGTATGTGATTTCAACTACACAGGCACACAACAATGTAAAAAGAAACAGTAATATGAGCTACAACTCTAAGCCCACATAAACAAAATAGAAGTGTGAACAAAATGATAGGAATAAATCCAAATGACCAGATAAGAGGAAAGGGCACTAGTTCAAGATACAAAATCACATCAACAAAGCTACTTCAAACAAACCAATCAAGCTACTGTTTTATGATTATCATGCTTGCTCATAACTATTAGGTTGGTGAATTTTGCACTGCACTTGAGAAAATACTTGAATGATCATTATCTAATTAGAACCAAAAGCATCAAACAGAAGCATCAAACATATTCAATATTCATTCAATCCAACCAAAAACAATATTCAATAATCATTATTCGAACCAAAATCAACTAAGCAAGGCAGCAACTTACCCAGAAATTGAAGATTTCTGAATCGATTCAATCGAACCAAGAAGGCGACCAGTTGAAGGCAAGGCTGGCGAGCTCGATACTTGAAATGAAAACCCAGAAATTCATGAAAGAGTGAGAAACATATAGATCTAAAACCCACAACAGATCGATTCAAAAGTCAAAACCCAGAAATTCAACTTACCAATTCTGCACAGATGGAGAGATGAGTGGTGCGGCCTTGCCGGAAAGAGGGAGAGAGGCCGTGCCGCGGTGCCGCGGTGCAGGAGAGAGAGAGAGAGCAAAGACGGCAACAGTGAGTGTTCTGTCTCTACAGAGGTTTTAGGTTTCGACTTTGAGTTGCAACCAACCTTGAGAGTTTGAGTTCGAGATTGAAGTGAGAGTTTATGAAAAAAAAAAAAAAAGGAAGCAGTGCCCAGGACGACCGAGTAGCCTAAAATCCGAAAGGCATCCCAGCGCCTAGGCGGCCGCCTAGGTCGATTTTTAGAACCCTGTTCAGACCTGATAACAAAAGAGTTAAAAATTTTCAAAAATAAAAAGTTACCTGATTCTGCTAATAGAGGAAGAGTTATTTGATGGAAGATATTTCTATTTTTTTTTTCCTTTCTTCTATGTATTTTCTCTCTCTTTTGCTTCACTTTGGCTTTCTCTCATATATCCAAAGCCTAAAACCAAATTGATCCAACAACTTATCAATCCTCCATTAAGGCCGACATTAAGGCCACCGTACTTCTCAATTCATAATCCTTCTTTTGCCTCAATCTTCAACACTAGTCATCTGCAAGTAATTCCGGCGAGCCTCCCTCAACGACTCGTCATGCTTCTTCTTCCTTGTCTCTCTCCCTGCTCTCCTCTCCTCATCCTTCTTCTTAGCCTTTTGAGCCTTCATTTCCCTATCAATCATCTCTCTCTCATTCCTCATTCTTCAATAAACTCCTCCCTCACCTGCCTCATCTCTGTCGCCCTCTTTCCCTCCTTATTCATCGGCTTCCTCATCCTCTAAATTCATGCCACCACCGTCGACATTCTCTCCAGGAAACTCAAGTATGGAAGAGGCACCTCCGCTGACTTCAACAACGACATGTAGGACCAACTTGGCCTTCTGCCGCAATTCGATCCGTGGAAGCTTAATTACATGCTTGAGCTTCGATTCTCTGTTCAATTTGAGAAGCTGAGTGTAGGGGATGTGGTTCGAGATGACGAGTAGTCCTTGGGACCAGGAGTTGAGCTCCTAGGGAGATAAAGCTTCAGATTTTCTAGGGCTGGTGTTACTCTTTGTCCTTCGACCAAAGTATTTTCTCCCACTAGGTTTTTTTTAACTAGCAAGGTTTTAATGAGGCAATAATAATGTCATCCAATACCAAAATTAATCGGTACACATCCAAAGAGGAGTGTCGTAAGTACTACAATTATGTGGCTGTCCACGTATTATTTTGGGTCGACATGTAATACTCATTTATTAGAGTCCATTATGTACATTAAGGAAACTTGAGATTGATCACCAAGAAACTCGGTGGTCATCAAGTAACTTTGGGACTGATCATCAAGTTACCGTGTGAGTGATCACCAACTTAGTGTGATTATCAAATAACTTTATCCTTATTTAAAGAAAACTAATGAGAATGAGAAGATACACCTCTTTCCCACATCTATTCTTCTCTCTTCATATTCCTCACTATCTAGCGAGCAAGTTATCTCATTTTATAATAATTGTCTCTTTCAAAAAGGAACAAAATGGGCCTGAAAACCCAAGAAACTGACCAAGAAAATCGAGTAGGTGCAATTCGGTCTCAGCCAACTATGTACATCATTTGAGCCACACCCGAAATCATGGTCTGGATTTGAGTTCATCAAATTTTTAGCAAGACCCGACCCTTGCCCAGCCCTATCTATAACTATATAATAACCAAATGTGATGTCAATATTATTTTTTATTAAGTAGAAATGATAATCTTATTGATCAATAGTAACCTTAATAAAAGTGTAAGTTTCTCATACATAAGATTACACTTACATACACTTCAACGATCAGGAACACTACATAATTATAGAGAGTTATACAAAGCAAAAGTAAAATACTTGTAATACTGACAATACATTTGGTTAATATATAATTATATACAAGCAGCCATTGCAGCCCCTAGGCTCAGAAACAACACCAAAGCCTAGTCTTAAAGTCCAAGAAGAAACCATAACCATGCAGCCTTTGACCAATAGATTTTGTCATCGTTAATGTACCAGGAATCTGGAAGCGATCTTTGTTGTCAATGTCAACATTAAGGTGATGGAACCATGAACCAATCTAAGGCTTAAGGTGATAAAGATCACCAAAAACCAATGAACTAGCAAGATGATTCATGGTTAAGAAAGAGATCCTGATCCTAGTCTCACCACTATGCAGTTACTGAAGAAGTTGTGTCCTAAAACAATCATATTGATATAATTATTATTATAATTATTTTAATCAAAAGGGCAAGTTTATTGTTCATTTCTTATATTTAATATTTGATTGAACAAGGTCCAAGGAATATGAGTTAAAGAGAAAGTAATTAATCTAAAGAGTTAGATCTATGAGACCTTTACTATTTTACATTCTTATCCTAAAAAGTTCCTAGTCATAGGATTATCATTTGGACATTGATGATCCGGAAAGACTAGCATATACTATGTATGCTCAATATGGAGGATGATATATCTCTTGTCATTCGTGTAAAGACACTAATACAAGTATGTGGGTGCTCTTATCTTAAAGAGTACATTGAACGCGATCATTAGAGTTCTTGTATGGAGTTTTACTTACATATCAAACGTGAACTCTAAATTGCAATAATACAAATTAGTCCTTTGACCTGAGACACCATGGTTGTCTTATGAGTGAGTGGATTAACTGTAATGTCCCGAACCTGAATTCACCGGTTTACTAGTCATTTAGACGGTAAACGACCTTTACTTTCACTTTCACTACCGTGTCAGTACTTTTAGTAGCCCTAAAAGTTGACTTTTTGTTCGGGTCAAAATTTAAGAAAATTTCCTTCATGAAAGTTATAGAGAATATTAAACCGAGCGCGTGCATATATGGAACGTAAAAATTAGAGTTCGTATGAGAACGTAATGAGCGAAATATGAAAATTACTATTCATAGTAAGTTTCTATAAAAGGTAGAAACTACTGTGGTAAGTTTCCGAAAACGGAAACTTACCAAGTTTTCTCTCTCCTCTTCCCCGATCATTTCCTCCTCTTCAGCCCGATTTTTCCTCCACCGATTTCTTCCTCCTCCGGCCACCCCATGACGGAATCCGGGTACCGGCAAGCTCGCATCCTCCTCCTTGTCACACCTGCGGTGGCGTTTTTCGATGACTCGACTGGAGGAGCTCGGATTTAAGCCGTGAAGCTCACTGTAGCAATTTGGAAGTTTTGTCGATTTCCGGAGATTCCGACCGTCTCCGGCCACCAAACCGGCGTCGAAGGTGCGGTTTTCGCCAATGATCATTTTCCCCCTAGCCTTGAGCCACGATTTGCAGTGTAAAGGGAGAATCGATCAAAAACCGATCCTAGGGTTCTTGGATTTTCTGGGTTTTCTTCACCGGCCAATTTCGAGCACTTTAAGGTAAAATTGGAATGTGCTGTAGTTGGAAAACTTGTTGGGTCTGTTGTGATGTTGCTGCTGCCAAAATTTGGTGGCCATCAGAGGTGGTGGCCGCCAGTGAGTGGGGCCCACGCTCTGCCACTATTGGTGGAGCGTGGAGGCGAGTAGGGTAGGTTTTAATTCCTGTTTTAGCCCAATTAAATCCTATAAATGTTGTGGAGCTTGTATGTGAAGTTAGGTGGAAATTGAAGGAGTTTTGTATCGATCGTGTAATTCCGAAGTTTGGGATGTCGATCATTGAATTATGAGAATCCGATCGTCGGATTTCTCTCGGTTCTGCCCTAGAACCTTTAAACTAATGAGTTGGTATTAGGGGTGAAGTTGGATTAAATTGAAAAAGAAATTGGAAGTTTGATTTAGGGGGATAAGATATTAGAATCGTATTTAATTACCGAATTGTTATTCATGAATTATATTTATGTACAGGGCGACATACTGAGCTATTGCTCGATGAAAGAAGTCGTACGCGTGATCGCCTAAATAGTACTGTGAGTGGAATTTTGTTTTAAATAATGATGCATGCATTTATTTTGAAATTATTGATTTATTTAATTATCGTTTTATTTATCAAGCATAATATTTTGCTTTGGATTATAATTGACATTGTTTTTCCATATGAATTTCGGTTACGAATCTATTATACTCGGATTTGGATTTATGATTTATTTTCAATTATGATTCTGAAATGGAATTTTGAACCTTCGATAAGTATCTCCGATATATGGCTTTTATTTGAAATCATGATTAAAGTGATTTTTTTTTTTGACGAATTATTTTCCGAGGAATTTATCGATCATTTCTCGCCTATTGGTTTATGAATTCGAGATTATTTTGGCGTGCGGGGCCACGCCATTGGAATATGTCTTATCTCGTGAGTTATTGGGGAAGCCTTACTGATTTTCGATTTTCGTATGATTTTAACCTACCATACCTGGGTAATTATATTTATTGCTAGCTAGCCTATTAGTACTCCTCCCTGTATACTATGTGTTCGTGGGTGAGTAGAGCAGAGCATGAGATGCTCCAGAGTGTGGGACTCTCTGACCCGAGCCTGGGAGGCTCCCTTATTTGTATGGTGAGAACTTCTTCCCCATATTTGATTGATACCTTCAGCTAGCGGGGCTAGCTTGATTTCTTTTGACCAGCGGGAATGAAATGTTTTCACGAATTTTCGTGTTGCGAGAAACATGTTTTATCCACGTTGCATGCATCAAGGTTTTGATAAAAAAAATGAACATGTGGGAAAATATTAAAGCTTTACTTTCATTTGAATTATCTTACTTATTTATTTTTGTCCACTCACTCTAACGTGTTTTAAATTGCTTTCCCCTGGGCCCTTTGGTTTCAAATGCCCAATTGCAGGCGAATTAGTGGAGGTCAGGCGTACATGGCATTTGAGGCATAGTTGTCACTAATTCCGCATTGTAGGATCTCCTGATCCTTTCCTCTTCTTTTTATATATCCTTGTGTATTAGTATTGCTTTGATAACCTTGGAGATTAGTATTGTTAAGTTGAGTTTTGTGTTTTGTGAAAGTAGAGTTGATGGTAAATTGGGAGCAGGGTGGCTCCAGGAGTATAAGGTTGGTTTGCTTGAAGTGGTTTGTGCGTTTTACAGGTTGTAGGTAGTCCACTTTCGGGGGAAGTTCTGCCAAATTCTTGGTAGAATTCCTTCTAAGGTGGGTCCCGCAGGGCCTCTTCGGGTTTCAGGGTGAAACTCGGGGCAGGTCCTATCATTAACTCTTGATGATGCAATAATATTATGCCCCTTAATGGATATGATTGATGCATTCATTAGTATAATCAATTCGGTCATAGAGACATGTGGGTGTACAATAAGAAATCTCTATCCATAAGCAAATAAGGTGTATGTTCAAAGATGTGATTCAATAAGTCTTTGGCCAAAGCATTGAATGAGATTGAAATGAGTTTCTAATCACATTCTATGAATCACATAAGAATGGAAATCACATTAGGGGATTGACATATCAATTCTATACCCCAATGATGTGATTTAGAACATCATATTAGAGAAGGACCGTGTTGTATTGTAATTCCAATTGAATAGGTTATTTGTAATTCTATATGGGCTAAATACTATTTAGTACCCTGTGGTATCGGTCCAACATCGATTCAGTCCATCAACTTTCAATTTCATCAAAAACACCCCTGTGGTATCATATTCTCATCCAATAGGTCCCTCCGTCGGGATTCCGTCAATTTCAACCGTTAACTGCTGACGTAGCATTCGAACTAAGCAAAAGGTGGGACCCACATGGAAGTCAAATACCGAAAATAACCCTGGCCAACCACATATGGAAAAATTAAAAATGAACACTCAAATTTTGAGGTTGGGGAGACTCGAACCCACCCCCAAATATATGCAAATCAAAGCGCAAACCGCCATACCAATTGGACGATTATGACACACATCCAACACAATAATATATATATGATAGCCAACCAGATATGGAAAATCCAAAATAAGCAACATATTTTGCATTTTGTGAGACTCGAACCCACCCCCAAATATATGCAAATCAAAGCGCAAACCGCCATACCAATTGGACGATTATGACACACATCCAACACAATAATATATATATGATAGCCAACCAGATATGGAAAATCCAAAATAAGCAACATATTTTGCAGTTTGGGAGACTCGAACCCACCCCACCAAATTGGCCAATGAAATCCCCAGCCACCGTACCACTTGCTCGGCAATGACAAATCCCAAACAAAATAATATATATCTTCATAACCAATTGGATATACCAAAAATCTTAAATAAACACAATTTTTCGCGGTTGAGGAGACTCGAACCCACCCCACCACTTGTGCAAATGAAGAGCCCAACCACCAGACCACTTGTATCTGTTTGTAATTCGCCAAACAAAATAATATATATATATATATATATATTAGAGTACTGGATATCGAAAAATTGAAAAAGATATATATATTATTTTGTTTGAGGCATAGCTAAAAGATGCAAGTGGTCTGGTGGTTGGGCTCTTCATTTGCACAAGTGGTGGGGTGGGTTCGAGTCTCCTCAACCGCGAAAAATTGTGTTTATTTAAGATTTTTGGTATATCCGATTGGATATGAAGATATATATTATTTTGTTTGGGATTTGTCATTGCCGAGCAAGTGGTACGGTGGCTGGGGATTTCATTTGCCAATTTGGTGGGGTGGGTTCGAGTCTCCCCAACTGTAAAATATGTTGCTTATTTTGGATTTTCCATATCTGGTTGGCTATCAGATATATATTATTGTGTTGGATGTGTGTCATAATCGTCCAATTGGTATGGCGGTTTGCGCTTTGATTTGCATATATTTGGGGGTGGGTTCGAGTCTCCTCAACCTCAAAATTGAGTGTTCATTTTTAATTTTTCCATATGTGGTTGGCCAGGGTTATTTTCGGTATTTGACTTCCATGTGGGTCCCACTTTTGCTGAGTTCGAATGCCACGTCAGTAGTTAACGGTTGAAATTGACGGAATCCCGACGGAGGGACCTATTGGATGAGAATATGATACCACAGGGGTGTTTTTGATGAAATTGAAAGTTGAGGGACTGAATCGATGTTGAACCGATACCACAGGGTACTAAATAGTATTTAGCCCATTCTATATTAACTAAGGTAGTCATGATATATTGCAAGACGTCACTCATGACTTGTGAAGTCCCTGAGGATTGATAAACATTTATGATCCTAATAACAAGGGAGAATCAAAATGGAATTTTGATTCGTAAATGAAATAGAATGGTTCTATATACTTCATTGCCTTGTTAATTAGAACCTAAAAGATCGCACACCATATAAGTGGATCCTCGAGATTGTATATGAAGAAGATTAAACAAGAATTGGTTATGACTAAATAATTAATTAGATTTATTATTTGGACATAATTAGGATTTTTAGGTAAAACCGAACCTATTGGGCCTAAACGATTGTCGGGTTTTGGTATGGACTTGGGTTTCACTAAGTGAGACTTAAATGAAAGTCGAAGACACAATTTTAGTGCCCAGTAACATGTATAGGCCAGCCAACATATTGGCTTTGTGAAAGTCAATATTTCACTTTTAGTAGTTGGAGTTATTTCCTATTATATAAGGTGAAAGCATGGACATAGAGAGTAAACAAGAGTGTGTGTCTTCACACTATCATCTTTTGGTTGGTAGGAGAGAGTTATCCCTTTGTCTAATTGCACAAGTTGATGTTATAACAAGGAAGGAAGAACACTTGCATACTTCTTCCTTTCCTTTCATCTTTCCTCATCTCTTGATTCACTTGATGAAGATCCTTAGAGGCCACATCCTTTTGTGGCTCTACTTGTTACATTAAAGAGGAGTCTACAAGCATAAGAACGAGTTCTTAATCCAAGGTGCTTCAAGGTGGAGGGGAAACACACACAAGGATAGATCAAGGAGAGGAACTTTAGTGGTTCACTTGGATCAGATTGAAATCACGCTCCAAGGGTGAGTAGAAAATAAACTCCCTCTTTGTTCTTCCTTACTAAGCATGCTATGTTATATACATATCATAATAATAAGCCAAGATCATGGGTTAAAGAAATGGATTTTATGTTTAGTTAGTAGTCTAATTCCGCACTAATTAAAAAGTTTTGAAATCCACCCACTCCTTCAATTGGTATCAGAACCATTGGCTTAATTTGATATATTATAAAGGATTAAATACTCTTTACTCCCTATACTTATAGGGTTTCATCGTTTCAGTCACTGACCTTCGAATTTCACCTAAAAAGTCCCTGAACTCTCAATTTTCTTCCAATTGGTCCATGCCGTCAAAATTTTCTGTTAAATTTGCCAAAAATGTCTATTATGCCCTCACTTTTATTTATTTATTTTTAAATTTATTTTTATCTCTCTTTTATTTCTTTTTTTCATTTCACCTCTTGAAGGTGTGTGGATTGGAACCATCTTGATGAGGAGATGAACAAAAGGATGCGAGAAAGCCGGAAGAAGAAGAGGTAAAAAGAGGGCAAAAAAAACAGAGGAAGATAAATTTTTTTTTTGAAGTAATTGAGGGTATAATAGACTTTTTTAGGGGAAAATAACAGAGTTTTTGACGGCAGGGACTAATTAGGAGGAAATTGGGAGTTCAAAGACTTTTTAGGTGAAATTCAAAGGTCAGGGACTGAAACGATGAAACCCTATAAGTATAGGGAGTAAGCAGTATTTAACTCTATTATAAACATGGCTAAGTATGTTGGTTGATGTGATTTTCTTAAGCCTAGAATAATATGTAATTTAGATCATAAAATTTGTCTTATCATAAAAGTATGAAACATGTGATGTAAGGGAGATTTTATGATAGCTAGAAAAAGTTTCTAGAAATTATATGTAGGAAGTGGTTTAAGTTATATGAAACTTTGATGCATATGAGATATGTATTAAGAGTTTCTATATGTTTCTTAATTAAAGTGTTAATCTTAGAAACATGTTGGTTAAATATGCTTTATGGCATGCATGATTTTTTGGCTTCAAAGATGAAGTAAACAATAGTGTTCAAAGGAAGAACACAAAGTTGAGATATTATTTCCAGTTTTGGAAAATGTTGAAGCTAGTTATGAACTAGCTAATTTTTATGTTGTTTGCTTTCACTCTTGACCCATAAATTCATGTATTGATATTTACCTAATAGTTAGTGATGACATAAAATCATTTATATGTTTCCCTGACCAGATAGTTGGTAGAGTTAGTCATCTTTACTATTGAAAGGTGATGATTTCTATGCATGTTCAATCACCAAAAGTTGATGAATAAGATAGAAGTCATGTCTCCCTAAATCACTCACCAAAAGTTGGTGATGTAAGATGTAAGACATCATCCCTTAAATCACTCAAGGTTGGTGATGACTAACTTTGATGACTTGATAAGTCCCATCAATCAAATAATTTGATGATAGGAACCCTAAATCACTCAACTAATTTACTTGTGTTAAATTAAAGTAATTTAGTGGTTAATTTATTTTGATTGAGTTAATTATGCTTGATTAATTAACCTAATTAATCTTGGTTAATTAAGGGATGATTATGGACTATGGCCTAATATAATTGAACATGAGATTGGTCGACTATTCATTTTGAATGAATGAGGTTATGTAATTAAAGTAGTTAATTCGCTTGGGTTATGTAATTAATTTATTTAATTCATTTGGTTGTATAACTAAGTAGCTAGCTTAATTTATTCAAGTTTGATTAAATTTAAGTGGGAGCTTTTATGCCCCTTATCCACTCTTGCAATCGAAGATGGAGGCACTTAAGGATGATCCAAATAAGAAGTTTGAAGTCATCTAGCCTTGAAAGGAGTTCAAGTGCAAAGTGTAATAGCTTAACTTAGTTGTTTAATTTCCGTAATCGTTACGCGTAATTAAAATCAACCACCTAAACATGACATTGATCCAACATATTGGCTCGTGTTGGATCAAACTTCAAGTCTATAATCATCATATATGACGTATTATAATTGCATATTCATTGCACTTGATCAAGTAATTTTATACTTCCCATGATTCCATTTGAAAATGTTTTTGATGAAATCAAAATTTTTTTCCGAAAATAATTAATGGGAATATTTTATTATTGATCAAGTATAATGAACATGTGATTGCATTAGGATCAAAGCAAATGCAATGTGATTGTTATTAATAAGATTATAAAAGATGAGACCTTAAAATTCCCTCAAAGTGATATTAAGTTGAAAAATGAATAAGGTATTATGAATACTTCTTTGTGACCTTCCCTCAAAGGTATTAGATGTTCTTGCATGTGAATATCATTCCGAACAGAGGCATATCTTGCTAGGAGATTTGAAGAGAGGTTATTCAACATTTGAAGTTGTAAGGTAGGGGACAAATCTTGGTCAATATTCTGTTATGATGAGATTTAACTTTTTATCCCTATACTTACATGAGATGATGGCTATAGCTTAACTAGAGTGATTTGTCAATATCCTATTATGGTGTGACTTACTTATTTTAGAGGCCAAAGTTATGGACATTCACATTTGATGTGATTGGATAAGAGTATCCTCTCATGAAAATTAAGTTGACCTATAGTTCTATTATGATGTGGTTGGCTTAATGGAAATGAGTCTTCCATACTCACTAAGAGTTTTAGTTTAAACTCTCGAATTCTGTGAGGGATTTGGAATTTGTCAAAATAGTGAGCGAGTACCATTTGATTCTTAAGACCCGAGTCACTTGGTTTAAAATCAATCTCACTTCTTTTATTTTATGTTATGTAGACTACAATATGTCAGGACATCCTACCACCAAAATTCCCAACGAGAATTGTCTTGAGGGCCCAAACTTCAATGAGTGACTCCGCAATTTGAAAATTGTATTGACATTCGATAAGATCTCTTATGTCTTACAAAATGCACCTCCTCACACTCCTTTGGCTCAAAATGTAACTGATGAGCAACGTGTTGCTTATCAAAAGCATAAGGATGAAGACACTCAAACTAAATGTGTTATACTTGGATCCATGAAGTCACAAATTTAGAAGCAACATGAGAATATGGAACACTCCATTTCTATATTACTCCATCTCATTGAATTGTTTGGTGAGAGAAATAGAAATGTGCGCTTCACAGCTGTCAATGAGCTTGTCAAGACAAAACATGTGAGGGGTGCTCCTGTGCATCAATATGGTCTCAAAATGATAGGTCATATTGAGCAAGACCTAGGATTTGCACTTGGTGCGGAGCTAGCTCAAGATCTTCTTCTATCCTCCCTAGATGATTCATTTCCTCAGTTCATAATGAACTATAATATGCAACAAATGGATCATACTCTTCCTGATTTTCTCAATATGCTGGTAACAGCTGAGAAGCAAATTAAGAAAGAGAGTGGGAGTGTGACCATTGTCGCTTCTTCTTCCACTAAGTCCAAAGGCAAGGGCAAAGGGAAGAAGAAAAAAAGTGGCAAACCCTAAGGGAGCAGTCCAAAAGAAGAAGAACAAGAAGAAGGAACCAAAAGGTGTTTGTTTCTTTTGCAACAAGGATGGGCATTGGAAGAGGAATTGCAAAGCTTATCTTGCATCCTTAAAGAACAAGTCTTCAACAGTAAGTATGATCAATGTGATTGAATCAATATTTACAGTTAATAATGTTTCCACTTGGATATTTGATTCAGGTGCATCTCACCATATTTGCACTTCGTTGCAGGACCTAGTGGAAGCAAGGAAGCTTAAAGCTGGAGAAATTTCCCTACGTGTGGGAAATGGCACAAGAGTTGACACCAAGGCCGTGGGGACTTATATTTTGAAGGACTAAATACTGTTTAGTCATTGAGCTTTTGACCATAAAACACTTCGGTCCCTGACCTTCTAATTTCACATGTTTAGTCCCTATACTTCAAAATTTCAGACCAATAGGTCCTTGCCATCTAAAAGTCGCGGCGAAATGTCTATTATGCCATCAATTCTTTTTTTTTAATAAATTTATTCCTTTCTCTTTTTTCTTTATTTTCTTTATTCTTTTTTTTTTTTCAAATAGAAAGAAAGAAAGGGAAAAAAAATAAAAAAATAAACAGAAAGAAAGAAAGGGAAAAAAACAGAAAAAAATAAACAGAAAGAAAGAAAGGGAAAAAAAATTCCTTTTCCAAAAAAATAAAATAATTAATTAATTAAAAAAAGAAAGAACTAAGGGCATAATAGACATTTCACCGCAACTTTTAGACAGCAATGACCTATTGGTTTGAAATTTTGAAGTATAGGGACTAAACGTGTGAAATTAGAAGGTCAGGAACTGAAGTGTTTTATGGTCAAAAGTTCAAGGACTAAACTGTATTTAGTCATATTTTGAAGTTACCATAAGGAGATACATTGGAGTTGAAGAATTGTCTTTATCTTCCTATATGTATTATGTATAAAGAACCTTATCTCCATCTCCATGGTTTTGAAGGATGGTTATAGAGTAGTTTTTAATAAACTAAGTGGTTTTGTATCTATTAATGAACACATGATATGTCATGCTAATATTATTAATGGTCTCTTTCATCTAGCTTTAGATGCTAATATTAACTATATGAAACAAAATGCTTTGGGATCTAAGAGATCTTGAGAAACATTTAACCCCATTAAGATGTGGCACTTTAAGCTTGGTCATATTAGCCAAGATAGAATTCACAAGTTATCCAGAGATGGATATTTGGAGTCATTAGGATTTGATCCTATGCCTACTTGTGAGTCATGTCTAAAAGGCAAAATGACTAAGTCCCATTTTGGTGGACAAAGAACAAGAGTTAAAGAACTCTTAGGCCTAATACATACCGATGTATGTGGTCCTATGTTCACTATTAGTAGAGGTGAATTCTCATACTTCATAATCTTTACTGATGACTACTCTCGATTTGGTTATGTATACCTTAAGAAGCATAAATCTGAAGCCTTTGAAAAGTTCAAAGAATTTAAGAATGAAGTTGAGAAACAAACCGACGAGAGTATTAAGGCTCTAAGATCAGATCGAGGAGGCGAATACTTAAGCAATGAGTTTATTAATTATCTTAAACAAGAAGGCATTGTTTCTTCACTAGCTCCTCCTGGAACACCACAACTCAATGGTGTCTCTGAAAGGAGAAATTGAACTTTGTTGGACATGGTTCGTTCCATGATGAGCTATACTGATTTACCTATATCCTTCTGGGGATATGCACTTCAAACAATAATTTATTTGTTGAATAGAGTGCCTTCCAAATCCGTCCCTCTTACACCATATGAGATGTGGCATGGGAAGAAACTACGTCTCAATCATATTAAGATTTGGGGTTGTCCATCTTATGTCAAAAGACTAGAAGCAGGCAAGCTTGAAGCTAGATCAAGCAAGTGTTTATTTGTGAGATATCCTAAAGATAGTTTAGGATATTATTTCTATCAACTTGAATAACAAAAAGTGTTTGTTAGCAGGAATGCCACTTTCCTTGAAAATGACTATGTCCTTGATGGAAATGTTGAGCAAATGGTAGAACTCAAGGAAGTGTCCAACAAGCCACAAGCTAACACTTCATTTCCCGATGAACAACTTCCTGAACCAACTATGACACAAACTCCAAGAAGATCTAGTAGGATCCGGATACCTTCTAAGAGGTATGGTTTCAGTCATGAAAGCCTTGGAGAGTTAAATCTCCTTGGTGACAATGAAAACTTGCATGATCCTTCTAGTTATAATGAAGCAATGTCAAACATTGACTCAAAGAAATGGCAAGAAGCCATGGAATCCGAGATTGACTCTATGTAAACCAATCAAGTCTGGACTCTCGTTGACCCTCCACTTGGTATTAGACCAATTGGAAACAAATGAGTCTTCAAGAAAAAGATAGGCTCATATAGTAAAATAGAAACCTACAAAGCTAGAGTGGTGGCAAAGGGTTATAAGCAAAGAGAGGGCATTGACTATGAAGATACGTTCTCTCTTGTTGCCATGGTTAAATCCATTTGAATATTATTTGCTATAGCTTCTCACTATGATTATGAGATATGGAAAATGGACGTAAAGACTGCCTTTATGAATGGCAACCTTGAGGAAAAGCTATATATGGATCAACCTGAAGGCTTTGCGTCCAAAGATGACATTCATAAAGTGTGTAAGCTTCATAGGTCCATCTATGGACTTAAGCAAGCTTCAAAGAGTTGGAACATCTATTTTGATGATGCAGTCAAATCTTTTGGTTTCACGCAAAACATGGATGAACCTTGTGTTTACAAGAAGGTTAGTGGGAGTGTTGTTGTGTTCCTTGTACTTTATGTAGATGACATCCTGCTTTTTAGGAATGATGTAGGATTGTTATCTTCAATTAAAGTTTGGTTGTCCAAGACCTTCCTTATGAAGGATCTTGGAGAAGAAGCCTATGTATTAGGAATAAAGATCTATAGAGATAGATCAAAAAGATTAATTGGATTATCTCAATCCTTGCACATAGACAAAGTGCTGAGTAGATTTCACATGGAACAATCTAAGAAGGGTTTTCACCTTTCTAAGAAAATGTGACCACAAATGATTGAGGAAGTGCAAAAGATGAGCAAGATCCCATATGCATCTGCAATAGGGAGCCTCATGTATGCGAAGCTATGCACAAGACCTGTTATTAGTTATGGCGTAAGCATCACTAGTCTATATCAGTCCAATCCAGGTTTAGAACACTGGAATGCTATTAAGAATATCCTCAAGTACTTGAGAAGGACTAAAGATTTATTCCTCGTTTATAGAGGTGGTGATTTGCAATCAGAGTTGCAAGTGGAAGCATACACAGACTCAGATTTTCAATCTGATGTGAATGATAGAAAATCCACATCAGGATTTGTTTTCACCTTGAATGGAGGTGCAGCAAGTTGGAGAAGCTGCAAGTAAAGCGTTATTGCAGATTCCACTACTGAGGCAGAATATATTGTAGCTGCAGAGGCTGCAAAGGAAGCAGTTTGGATGAAAAAGTTCATTACTGAACTTGATGTTGTTCCTACCATTGAGTCACCAATTCCACTTTACTGTGACAACAATGGGGCAATTGCTCAAGCCAACGAACCAACGTCTCATCAAAAATCCAAACACATCGAAAGACGTTTCCATATCATAAGGGAGATTGTTAATCATGGAGACGTTAACATTCTCAAAGTAGCATCTGTTGATAACATATAGGATCCATTCACTAAGCCTTTATCACAAGTAAAGTTAGAACGACATCTTGAGAAGATAGGTGTACGTTTCATGGCTGATTGGGTTTAGTACAAGTGGGAGATTGAAGGAGTTATGTCCTAAAACAATTATTTTGATATAATTATTATTGTAATTATTATTAATCAAAAGGGCAAGTTTGTTGTTCATTGCCTATATTTAATATTTGATCGAGCAAGGTCCAAAGAATATGAGTTAAAGAGAAAGTAATCTAAAGAGTTAGATGTATGAGACATTTACTCTTTTACACTCTTATCCTAAAAGGTTCCTAGTCATAGGATTATCATTTGAACATTGATGATCCGGAAAGACTAGCATATACTATGTATGCTCAATATGGAGGATGATATGTCTCTTGTCATTTGTGTAGAGACACTAATACAAGTATGTGGGTGCTCTTATCTTAAAGAGTACACTGAATGCGATCATTAGAGTTCTTGTATGGAGTTTTACTTACATGTCAAACTTGAACTCTAAATTGCAATAATACAAATTAGTCTTTTGACCTGAGACACCATGGTTGTCTTATAAGTGAGTGGTTTAACTCTGGATGATGCAATAATATTATGTCCCTTAATGGATATGATTGATGCATTCATTGGTATAATCAATTTGGTCATAGAGACATGTGAGTGTACAATAAGGAATCTCAATCTTTAAGTAAATAAGGTGTACGTTCAAAGATGTGATTCAATAAGTCTTTGGCCAAAGCATTGAATGAGATTGAAAGGAGTTTCTAATCACATTCTATGAATCACATAAGAATGGAAATCACATTAGGGGATTGACATATCAATTCCATACCCCAAAGATGTGATTTAGAACATCGTATTAGAGAAGGACCGTATTGTATTGTAATTCCAATTGAATAGGTTATTTATAATTCTATATTAACTAGGGTAGTCATGATATATTGCAAGACGTCACTCATGACTTGTGAAGTCCCTGAGGATTGATAAACATTTATGATCCTAATAACAAGGGAGAATCAAAATGGAGTTTTGATTCGTAAACCAAATAGAATGGTTCTAGATACTTCATTGGCTTGTTAATTACAACCTAAGAGATCGCACACCATATAAGTGGATCCTCGAGATTGTATATGAAGAAGATTAAACAAGAGTTGGTTATGACTAAATAATTAATTAGATTTATTATTTGGACATAATTAGGATTGTCGGGTAAAACCGAACCTATTGGGCCTAAACGATTGTCGGGTTTTGGTTCAGACTTGGGTTTCACTAAGTGAGACTTAAATGAAAGTCCAAGACACAATTTTAGTGCCCAATAACATGTATAGGCCAACCAACATATTGGCTTTGTGAAAGTCACTATTTCACTTTAAGTAGTTGGAGTTATTTCCTATTATATAAGGTGAAAGCATGGACAATGAGAGTAAGCAAGAGTGTGTGTCTTTACACTAACATCTTTTGGTTGGTAGGAGAGAGTTCTCCCTTTGTCTAATTGCACAAGTTGGTGTTATAACAAGGAAGGAAGAACACTTGCATACTTCTTCATTTCCTTTCATCTTTCTTCATTTCTTGATTCACTTGGTGAAGATCCTTAGAGGCCACATAATTTTGTGGCTCTACTTGCTACATTAAAGAGGATTCTACAAGCACAAGAAGAAGTTCTTAATCCAAGGTGCTTCAAGGTGGAGGAAACACACACAAGGAGAGATCAAGGATAGGAACTTTGGTGGTTCACTTGGATCAGATTGAAATCATGCTCCAAGGGTGGGTAGAACATAAACTCCCTCTTTGTTCTTCCTTACTAAGCATGCTATGTTTATATACATATCATAATAAGCCAAGATCATGGGTTAAAGGAATGAGTTTTATGTTTAGTTAGTAGTTTAATTGTTAAACTGATTCCGCACTAATTAAAAAGTTTTGAAATCCACTCATTCCTTCATTTACTTGGGTGTAAAAATGTCTCACTAAGTTCACCCATGCTAGTAAAGAACAAAAGGAGAAAGTAATGGGAAGAGAAAGTAAAGGTTAAACCAATATCGTTGATGAAATGTATGAGAGTACCCAAAGCAACCACGACAGCTACTATGGTTAAGGTAAAAGTTGGGGATGTAAAAGTTTGTCTTTGATTTTCACAAATAGAAAATATAGGGAAATGATACTCCTTGTTTCGCTTCTTAGTAACTTAAATTTTGTATTTTTGTAAGAATTTCAACGAAAAAGGAATGGAATTTAGATTGCAAATTAGGGAGTTTGAATTTCATTCTCCAAAACGCATCCTCTACAACTTTCTAGCTTAATATCTGTATGTAATTATTTTCTTAATTTCTTTATGTCCAAACTGGTTTGGAAGGGAGCAAGCTCCCCCATGATATACCTTCCAAAAAGTCATTTGTAAAATTTGAGACTTTTTTTTTAGTAAAAACGATAACTTTATTTATCAATACATAGTAACATTATAAAGAGACTTGCTGTCACGCCCCTGATTTTTAACAAAATTAAAAATCGATATATAATCTCATACTTATATATGCGTGATCGTTCAACCATCAATACAAAATACCTGGAAACTTTTTTCCTTTAAACCAAGTACATACTGATGCCCTGAACCCTCAAAAACAATATACACTCGCTCCACAGAGTTATATATCTATTACACAAGCTTACGAATTAAATTGTCAACAACAAAATAAAACGTAATTGCTCCTCAGAGCTCACTACAAACGGAAGTCTTAATAATGGTAAAGTCATATAAATAGCTTCCTACCGTTAAGCTGCAAGCACACTATCTCAGCATCAGCCACGATTATCCTGACCTGCAACAATAACCCCTACACCGTTTGAATGGTGCACTGGGTTGCCACACAACAAACCCGGTAAGCTTTTGCAAGTCCGTATGAGTAACTCAAAACCACACATGCACAACTCGCCCAACGAGGAAACCCATCAACTCGTAAAAAGGGACACACACCATGTTTTCCCAAAACAACACATTCTTTTCCCAAAAGAAAACAACTCAAATCACCTCGTGACGGAAATCATATTAATTGAAACTCTGACAATTAAATATGATACACAAGTCCTCCCTGGACATTTAAAAGAAAGAATCCCCGAAACTCTCTTTTAAAACACGTACTCATGAGCATCAGATAGCTCCCCGTTAGCCCCCATGATGTACCAACAACAAATCAGTCTAATCTAGACACTCAATACCTCAACACATCCTCAATCATATCTATCGTTAACCTAACAAATAGAATATGATTCACAAGTCCTCTCAGGACATTTAAAAGAAAGAATCCCCGAAACACTCTTTTAAAACACATACTCATGAGCATCAGATAGCTCCCCGCTACCCCTCATGATGTACCAACAACAAATTAGTCTAATCTGGACAATACAACACACAAGTCCAACCTAGACACACAACACATCAACATACATATCATCACACAGATAACTACACAGATCCTCACAAATCACCACACGGATTACTCCCAGCAACCCCGGATCCTCAGACCTCCCCAAGTCGTCATATCAAAATATTGACCAACCCACACAAATCTTGACACTTCACAAACAATAGGAATTCTCAATTCCTAACACATTGTCTCCCGAAAGTCAAGCCTCAAGCAATAGAATGAAACCCATCAATCCCTATTGCATAAATCACCCATCAACCCATAATAATATACATATTTCACGTAAATATATATATATACACACGTGGTCATCACTCAAGAATGCCACTAATACCAACAATAGTTTGCAGTTAACTAAATAACTCTCAAAACAATATGGTAAACCTGTTCGTGAATGAACATCGTGAGATTACTCACCTCGAAACTCCCGCTGCGTCCTCAATACAGAACAAGGCAGCCATACCACAAAAACAACTGTCCAAGGATACCTCGTCAAGTACCTAATCACATACGGTTTCAACTTAGCAACAATCCACAAACGATTTAAGTCCGAAACCCCTGTTTTGAACTAAAATTCCCAAAGTAACGCCAATTAAGGCAAAACCACATCCGAGACCACCCAATGTCTCCGAAATACTTCTATGATCGATATGCCAAAACCACAAGTAGATCGGATAGTCGGATCCTCACGGATCGAAACATCGAACGGTCCGAAACTGTAAAAACCCTAACATGCTCATACGATCTCCAAAAATTACAAACAATATATCGAAATGCTCGTATCGACGAGTAGATCGAACTCAGGAACAGAAACTATCCCTGAGGTGGCCGGAAACCGCAGGAAAACACCACCATAGTGGCCGCACCGCCGCCGACCAAAAGTTAGAATTTGACAAAACTCCCAACACTAAAGTTCTTCATCTCAACTCCAATTTAAACTTTCATAACTAACACAAAGTCTAAATCATAGCCGTTTGGCCGGAATTTACCTCCCAACATCTGAAATTCGATGAACCCTATTATTTCAAAGCTTCGATTCGTCCTCCATAAGTGAAATCATCCCAAGCCGCTTTGGGAGAAGCATCAACGTCCTATGGGATTCAAAAGCCCTCAAGAACCACCGGCTATGGTGGCCGGAATCTCCGACTCCGATCAAGGTGATTTCGTCCCCGAAGAAGCCTCTTCCAGTCGATGTAGCTCCCTCCACAGCTTGAATCTCTCATCAATCCTTCCACAGACCTCTAGAGGGGATTGAGGCGATGAGAACTCACTTTGAATCGCATCCAAAGGTGGTCGGACGAAGGAGAATGACGCCGGCGAAAATGGAGGCTGCGCACAGGCTCGGGAGGGAGAGACCGAGCTCGGGTTTCCATTTTGGGAAATCTGGGCTCTTTTGCAATTTCCGGAAATTTTTGTCCTTTTATACCAAAATGGAGAGTTTTTCCGAAGCCCGTAACTTCTTCATACGAACTCCGATTCTCTCGTTCCGCATGTCGACGAACTCGTATCGACGCGCTCTACAACTTTCGTGAATAAAGTTTTTAGAGAATCCCAACGAATAAAAAGTCAACCCTTGCGCCCCCCCCCCTAAATGACACTTCCTGAATTATTATTCGCCCGAAACACTTCCGCTCCATCCACGAGCCACGAAACCGTCCGATACCCACTATTTAAATTCCGAAAAATAAATATGAATTTCTGGGGCTTCACACTTGCCACATGATGGCTTGTAAATATAAGCCTCCTACGCCTAACGTTATACTTACATACGCTTGTATACTTACATATGCTTGTTCTCTTATAAATACATAAATTTATAGAGTACAAAGCAAAATAAAAATCAGAATTCCATACTCTAATTTAACTGTGTAGTCATCATGACTACATCAAAACTAATGAATGAGTTTTCTTATTCAGTTTATCAAGTCGAGCCTGCCGCCATATTCAACACCATAATTATTGATTTTTTGCCTTTAGAGAATGAATGCCTCCTAGCAGTAGGCCCATAATGTCAAATAAAATAAAGCTAAAAGAGCTTTCCAACTATGTTGTCACTGGAAAATAAATCTCATGATACTAATTATCGTCATGTCACTAAGAGGTTGCGTCAAGTTGAAAGCTATTAGGCCCAGTTTGGTTGACCGAAATGTTATAGTGGGAAAATGAATTGTACTAATTTTCCTTTCAAGGATGGAATGAAATTGATTTAGCATTTCCATTTGTAGTGTTTGGAAGGATTCAAGACTTGAGATTAGAAAATGGTTTGAAAGAATTGATTTGTTAATGATTTTCCAATAATGCCCAATCGAATTAAATATGAAAGATTAAAGATGAATGAGTGGAGATAAGAATTATTAATTGACTAGATTTTATGAAGGGCTAAACAAGTAAATTTTCAATTCCATTGAATGAAGGAATTGAAATACCACACCCTAGATGATATTTCTATTTCGCCTCTTTTATGGAATTGAACTCCGGTCAACCCATTTATTTTACTTTTCTTTCCAGACTTATGACTTAACCAAACACGACAATTTAATGGAATGAGAAACTATTTCACATTCCAGATTTGATTTCTTGGCTAACAAATGGGGCCTTAAAGGCTTTAATAACCAAACTTGTAAATAGACAACCAAATTAAAAGGATAGTAGCCCAGTTGGGGTTCAATGACATAGTCCAAACCCAAGTTTCAACAGGAAAGGCCTGGTCCAGTTCTAGTCTCCACCGTCCTCTGCACGGAGATCACGCACAGTCAGTGACTGCATCCAGCGCCACCACTATCGCACCACCTCGGCTTTGCCACCCAAGGGTCTCGATCAAATCTAAGTACACCAAGCAGACCAAATCCAAACCGAGTTTGGGCCACCCATTGCACCCCACTGTCCAATTATTTTGATGCCGACATCGCCACCCGATTTAGGTCTAACCCCAGAACCAGACCCATCCTGATCCGCCAAACTCCGCCTCTCGGTACCTATACTCACGATCTACATCATCTCCAATCGGTTTCAAACTTGAAAAACTGACGCCCATCACCCTTTGCCAATTGAAACTTATTAATTATTTTTCTCTATATTCAAAAAAAATTATTGAATTTATCTCCGTAATTGAAATTTCAAACCACTCATTTTTCACTATCTTATTTTTTAATTTAAAGAAATTGAGCTTCTATTCAGACCTCCCAAACTAGCATATAGACCTCTCTAGTTTTTTGTAATTTTCAAAATCCTATCTTTTCCTTGAGTTTTTTTTTTTTTTTTTTTTTTTGGGAATAAGAATCCATGAAATTAACGAGAAACAAAAATAGTTAGAGAAACCGGTTTAGATATTTTAGAGAGTTTAGGAAGATGGGATGTCGGCGGGGTCGGGGATGTTGAGGCTGTTGGCGGCGGCAATAAGGGAGGGAGATGAGTTGAGTAGCGGAAGCCAAGGACCACGACACCAAACTAAAGAAGAGGAAGCAAGGGTATTAAGCCGGAGACCCACCATAGCTTCACTTCCAAGAGACCCAGCACACTAAAGCAACTGAAACTAAAGAAGAGTAGGTTACCATAAGCATCTTAATTATCTAATTTTACAATTGAATGGACCACTAAGCAATCAACGCCAGTGGATCAAATGGGTGGTTGACCCATCTATTTGATTCTTAACTCAGTCCGCTCAAGATTCAAACTTCTCACATTGCATGCAAATGGAATTATTTTGGAATAATTGACCATGAAACTCTATTGCGAGAGAATTGGTTTCCCTCACTAATAGACTCTGAAAACGATTTCCAATTATTGATGATATTATCTTCTCTTACGGCATTAATTTCAAATGGGTTGCCGGATAAAAAAGGGATGGTGCAAAGTGACAAAAAAAAAAGGGTGTAAGCATGGCAAAATTGGAAATTGTGGAGAAAAAAATTCAATAGAGGTCTAAATACCACTCTTTTATGAGGTATGAATAGAACCACTCTTAAAGAAGATATTGCAACACATACCGTCACATTGAATGGTAATACACATAGTTAGTAAAAAACGGGACGTGTATAGTATGCAAAAAATACGTACGTAAAAAATACGTACGTGTATTATTCGGACATTTTATCAAATGGTTCGTTGAAAAGTTCGGCAAAATATTTTTAATTAATTAAATAATTAAAAATATTAATTTATATTAATTTTTGTTCAATAATATGTGTAAAATACAAAAAAAAAAGTAAAAATCGTGTATTGTTAAAGGAAAAACATATTATGTGCCTTCGTCAAAGCAACTGACGGAGAGAGAATCAAGGAATCAACGATTACCATCAATCAGCACAATTAAAGATCAATCAGCATTCAATGTATTTAATGTAATTCATATTTCCGTTGTAATTCTATCCTTATATAAAAGGACTATGAAATGAAATGAGGAGACCAATTCCAATTGTTATTTTACTTTAACACGTTATCAGCACGCTCAGAGCCAATAATCAAAGAAAAAAACCTAATTTTCAAGTTTCTTTCTTTCTCCTTCTTGTTGAAAAATAAAAACATACAAAAACCTAGAAGAAAACCCCAAACCCTAGAAGAGAAAAAAAAAAAAAAAAAAACTTTTATCTTCCTCTTCTTCTGTGCCCCCCCCCTAAACCAAAAAAAAAAAAAAAAAAAAAAATCCCTCTGCCTAGCATCTCGATCCCTGCACAGCAGCCCACCGCGCACGGCCTCACATACCCTTCCAGATCGATCCGCCGGATAACAACGCTCCACCAGACGCCCGCCAGCAGCCCACCGCGCACGGCCTCGCATACCCGCACTTGCACAGCCTCTGCTCAGCGCGCTGCCTCGATCTCGATCTCGTCGTTGCTGCCTCTGCCAGTGGCTCTTCCTTCTTGCGGTTCTCCCTCCCAACCCCAGTCACAGCCTCCATCAGCTTCAGCCTAGCCTCGCTGCCTACAGCCCTGCGCCCAGCAGCCACATCCTGCCTCAGCCTCCAGACTTGGCTCCGGCCTCTCACCAGCAGCGCATGGCTCCGGTCTCCCACCTGCTGTGCACGGCTCCAGCCCACCCTCTCACCGCGCCGAAGCACATGCACGCCCAGAGGAAGAAGGAACAGAGAACTAAACACGCCCAAGTTTTCCTCAAAGTCCAAAAACGTCGCTACACAAGCCTGCATCAACACGCGCGTGCGCTAGGATTGTTTTATTTTATCGAAATCAAGTATGTTTTCTTTATTTTATTTTATGATTTTAATCAAGCATGTGAATTTTATTTATATTTTCTATTTTTTTAAGCATGCTTTATACCTTATTATTTATACCTTCATTATATTTTGTTATTGAGCATGTTTAGTTAGATAATTGTGATCATTTAAAGTATGTCTTGTACTTTATGTTTTATATGATTATCTTTAAGCATGATTATATATTTTATTGTTTATATTTTTTTATATATTATTTATGAAATTTTGAGCATGTTTTGTGCTTTTTATTTACGTTTATATCATTATTCCTAAGCATGCCTTTACATTATGCTATTATTTATATTTTATTTTTACGCATGATATATATACGTAGCATATATTTTGGTATACATTTGTGAAATTTGAGCATGCCATGTAATTTATTTTAATATAT
>BDJD01001011.1:26279-56760 GCA_002564525.1 Rosa multiflora | reverse complement strand
ATTTGGTCCGGTAGTGCTAACCCCACCAAGTGTAAAGCCTGTAGGACATAAATGGGTCTTTGTCAGAAAGCGTAATGAGAAAAATGAAGTCCTGAGGTACAAGGCTTGCCTTCTGGCGCAAGGTTTCTCACAACGCCCTGGAATTGACTACGATGAGACATACTCTCCAGTAATAGACGTTATAACGTTCCGCTACTTAGTTAGCTTAGTAATTTCCGAAGGACTGGAAATGCAGCTCATGGATGTGGTTACTACATATCTCTATGGGGTTCTAGATTCAGAGATATATATGAAAGTGCCTGATGGCCTTACATTACCCAAGTTAAGTGACTCTAAACCACGGAGTGCGTTTGTAATTAAGTTGAAACACTCACCTTACAGAATGAAACAATCCGGGCGGATGTGGTATACCCGTCTAAGTGACTACTTGATTGGGAAAGGATATAAGAATGATGAATTATGCCCCTGCGTAATCATAAAGAAAACAAGTTCCGGATTTGCAATTGTAGTTGTATATGTCGATGATATGAACATAATAGGTACTCTTGATGAAATAAGAGAAACCGCGAGCTATTTGAAATCCGAATTTGAGATGAAGGATCTTGGGAAAACTCGATTTTATCTAGGCTTTGAACTAGAACACTGAGTTTGTGGAATACTAATCCACCAGTCTGCGTATGTCCAAAAGTCAGGCGATATAACATGGACAAAGCGCATCCTGCTAGCACTCCCATGATCGGTCGAAGCTTGGATGCAAGGAAAGATCCATTTCGTCCAAAGGAAGATGATGAAGAGGTGTTGGGAGCTGAAATTCCCTATCTAAGTGCAATAGGCGCATTATTGTACCTAGCCTAATGTACTCGACCAGACATTGCATTCTCAGTGAACTTGTTAGCTAGATTTAGCTCAGCGCCAATGCAACGTCACTGGAATGGTATCAAGAACATTTTCGATACCTAAAAGGAACCATCAACTTGGGACTGTTCTTTCCCTACAGAGAAACAAGAGGGACAGTAGATGGAACTGCAATCCCTAAAGGAAATGTTGATGGTGAAAGCGCCACTCCCTACACCGAAACGCCAAATAACGTTTTGGTTGGTTTTGCTAATACTGGATACCTCTCTGACCCACATAAAGGTCGTTTCCAAACTGGTTATGTATTTACCATTGGGAACACGGCTATATCTTGGAGATCAACCAAGCAAACCCTTGTGGCTACCTCCTCGAACCACTCAGAGATCATTGCTCTACATGAGGCGGTTCGTGAGTGTATATGGTTAAGAGCTATTATTACACATATTTGAGGGACTAGTGGTTTGAGTTCTACCACTGAAGAGCCTACTTGCATTTATGAAGATAATGCAGCTTGCATCGAACAGATGAAGTTAGGTTATATAAAGGGTGATAACACAAAACACATATCGCCAAAGTTTTTCTACAATCAGCAACAATAGGCTCTCCTCAAGATTCAAGTGAATCAAGTAAGGTCTGAGGGGAATGTGGCAGATTTGTTCACCAAATCATTGCCTAAGGCCATATTTGAGAAACATGTGAAAAACATAGAAATGCGAAGACTTTCCAAGCTCCCCTGTTTAATGTAAGTATCAGGGGGAGGTGTGGACGTCAGGAGGAGTCTAACACACACATGTCATACTCAAATGTAAAAGGTGCGTTGTGCTCTTTTCCTTCGACCAAGGTGTATTTTTTGTCCCACAGGGTTTTTTGTTATTTGGCAAGGTTTTTAGTGAGGCAACAACTCATGCACCATTTCGTCTTTGACTTGGCACAAGGGGGAGTGTTAAAAAAAAACATATTATGTGCCTTTTTTAAAGCAATTGACGGAGAGGGAATCAAGGAATCAATTATTACCATCAATCAGCACAATTAAAGATCAATCAGCATTCAATGTATTTAATGTAATTCATATTTCCGTTGTAATTTTATCCCTATATAAAAGGACTATGAAATGAAATGAGGAGACCAATTCCAATTGTCATTTTACTTTAACATGTATAATACTTTTAGCTTCAAAAATATGGAAAATTTAATAAGTCCCATTCAAAAATACGAAGTACAGAAATATTTTTAAATAAAACATAAGTACGTGTTTTATTCTCATATAATATGAAAAATTACTATCTAGGGTAATAAATTTGAGCTCTGTCTAGTGTTTCCCAAACACAAGTGATTTCAGAATATCTGCCCTCTCAGTTGGTGAGAATCATATTATTGGACGGTACTATGTCTCGATCACCACCCCTGCTTCATATGATTGAATGCATGATGGATTATACATTTATACATTCCAAAAAAGGAGGCCAAAACCTAATCCCGTGGGCATATTAATGGCATATCGATCTAAAATGGTTTTCTTTTCCTTCGTTGATTGAGACAGCTCGAACAAGTAAAACTCTCATACAGTCCTCTCTCTCTCTCTCTATATGCATTTTTGGATATTGACAGGTGTCTGCAACACTCGTCGAGTCGTCGTGAATTATGTGTGACCAAAATGGAGGAGCAATGGTGAACTGGTTACATGTGATATCATATAATAGAGCAACCAAGGAAGGTCATCCGATAGCAATGACCGTTGGAGAAGTTGGCACAGTCCAAATGTAACTAGGACTATTAATGCTTCTGTCACCCCAACTATACCTCAACAATACTCCATTAATGCCTCCCCCCATCTTCAAATTTTATTCAGAACTTTATTTTAACCAAAACCCAAAACCGTAGCTTTATTTTTCTCACCCTCATTGCACTTCTAGTGAGGAGGAAAATTACAATGCCGGCTCTGCTCTTGTAGTTTCCGCTCTCAAGGTTGGTGAATTTTTGACTTGTCTGTTTTCTTAATTCGGTACCCTACTTTTTTACAAGTGTTTCTGCAAGTTGTTTAGTTGGGTAAGATTGGATGAACAACTTGAGACGGAGATAACAAAGATTTATGCTGTTTCCATATTTGGGTTTTCTCGTTTTGGCATTTTCTTTTTGGAACTCATAAAGTAAATATAGAGAGATCACTTGTAAGTTGGTATAAAATGTTTTTTGTGTTTGTTTCAGTTTCTGCTGCATTTGGGTAGGAAAAAAGGAAATCTTGACTGCTGGGTCTGAAAATCGGAGTGATCAAGGTGCTATTTATTTTGGAAGAAGGAGATTACAAATTTGAAGCGAAAGCGTGCATTGGGAGAGGTGGGTTTGTTGTTGAAAACTTGATTGGTTGAGAAATTTTTCAGCAATTAAAGAACTTATATAGAGCAATTTCAGTTTTCTTTGTAATTGTTGTTGGTAGTGATTTACTCGAATAATGAAGATGGTGGGGAGCATTGAGGCTGAGAATGGAAGTTTGCACTCAAATGGGTCTGTTCAGAATTTCAATGGTTTGGAAGAGAAGCTTGATGAGCTGCGGCGCATTGTAGGCAAGGCTGATGGTGATCCATTGAGAATTGTCGGTGTTGGGGCAGGTGCTTGGGGTAGTGTTTTTGCAGCTGTTTTGCAAGATAGCTATGGTCAGTTTCGAGACAAGATTCAAATAAGGATATGGAGAAGAGCAGGAAGGGCTGTGGATAGAGCCACAGCTGAACATCTTTTTGAAGTGATCAATTCAAGGGAGGATGTGTTGAGGAGGCTGATCAGGCGCTGCGCGTATTTGAAATATGTGGAGGCAAGGCTAGGGGACCGGACACTTTATGCTGATGAGATTTTGAAAGATGGGTTTTGTTTGAACATGATTGATACACCACTTTGTCATTTGAAGGTGGTGACCAATTTGCAGGAGGCTGTCTGGGATGCCGATATCGTGGTAAACGGCTTGCCTTCAACTGAAACAAAAGAGGTGTTTGAAGAGATTAGTAATTATTGGAAGGAAAGAATCACAGATCCCATTATCATCTCTTTGGCCAAAGGTATTGAGGCTGCACTCAAGCCTCTTCCACATATTATAACTCCCACGCAGATTATTTACCGCGCAAGTATGTTTCTCTCCTCTTTTAAATACAATTTTTAGTTTTAGCATGTATGCATTAACTTGATTCTTATAGGTAAAGGTTTACAGATACTTTTATTGTAAGGTGGAAACTAAAAAAGGAAGGACTGATAGGAAGAATTGGTTGAAATATACTTTTAAAATTGCTTACTTGAAGCTTACAATATAAAACTTTAAGCATAGATCTTCTATTCATTGAAAGCAATTATAGAGGTAGAATTGGTTGATGACAAGTGATGAATGTTTTGGGAGTGGAAGAAGACTGCAGAATTCTTAGTTTAGGCTCTACTAAATATGTTTTTTTTTTTTTCCATTTTTCTAAGGTAGTCATACAGAAACATTTTCTGTTCCTTCTTGTTTGATTGCAATGGTATTTCTGTGGAAAAAAGTTTCTGGATACTGATCTCTGTTATGAAATGTTTGCACAAAAGAAAGATGGATAAACTTTTGAAGTTTTGGTCAGATCACAATCAAGAAAATCTAATCTATAGAGTTTCCACAATGTCTACCAAACAGCAGGAAAATATTCTTAGAGATTTTTTCTGCTGCAAAACAGCCTTAAACAAAAAAATTGAGTTTGCCAGAGAATCAGTGATATAAACTCAAGTTCTTCTTTGTCATTTTTGCATGACGACATGAATGGCTTCGTTTTTTTATTTCTTTAACCCCACCTCCACCCTTGATCTTGAACACATGACCTCCAAAGTTCTTCTTAGGGCACTTATGCATGATGACGTGAACGGCTTCCTTTTTTTTTTTTTGAATAATAAGTGAATGGCTTCTTAAACACCTTAAATCTTGAATGTTAATGTACATATTTCTTTGACAGAACTAATGTAGTGCGAGCAAGTTATGCATTATTATCATAGTCCTTTGAATTCCAAATGAGTGAATGACATAAACTGAATCATAGCTCATATAAAACCTTAGGTCACACGCAATCTTGGCCACATTGGGATTAAACTTCTCATGATTGCAACTTTCAACTCAACATTGCTTGGAAGTTGGATGTTGCAGTACACTGCTATCTTGCTCTTTTCTGTAAATATTTCTATTTCCACTTCATTATTCCCCTTCGTTCTCTAAAATTTTAGCTTATATGTCTGGCAGCTGGAATCCCTCTGGAGAACATACTTTATCTGGGTGGACCAAATATTGCCTCGGAGATTTACAACAAGGAATATGCAAATGCTCGAATTTGTGGAGCTGAGAAGTGGAGAAAACCTCTGGCCAAGTTTTTAAGGCAACCCCATTTTATTGTCTGGGACAATAGCGACCTTGTTACGCATGAAGTCATGGGTGGTTTAAAGAATGTATATGCCATTGGAGCAGGTAATTCTCTGTTTCATCATGATCATTATAGGGAGGAGATACACAATACCTGGACAATAGATCTTCCTACATCTAAAATCTAATAAAAAGAAATGACTTTTAGGTGTCTTAGGATTAAATGGCCTACAAGCAATTTATGGTGTCAATCATGTTAGTGATTTACAAAAGGAGGAAACGTGATTTATAAAGCAACGATGTTCTTATAGACTGCATATGTTATAGTTGTCTTCAGATGACAGACTACCAACAGGAGCAAAATTCATTTGTGGTAAGAGAGAATTGATTTCATTAAAATCACAGGTTATCCTGAATGAGACCTGACATTACTGGTTTAAATGGCATAAATACAAGGCTCTTCCTACAGAAACAAACATGCAACTTCTTGGATATTGCTGGTGACAAAAATTGGTTCAACAAGTTTGTGTGCTTTACCCTTCTGACTTGTGTTTGGTTTGTGAGTTCACTAATAATAAAGAATTTTAGGTGATAGCCATAAAAAAGAGAGCCCCTTTTTGGAGTGGGAAAGTTGAGAACCCTTTCCTTTTTCCAATGTGGAATATGTGGGGTAGCTTGACCAACATATAGCAGGAACAGATACTATAAGTCTATAACAAAGTAACAATAGTTGGTCCATGTCCTTGTAGAAGCTTCTAGGAATTGTGGTTACCCAATAAGTTATTGCAATTACGTGGATCTTCTGATTGCAACTTATAATAGTCTTTCATTGAATTCTCGCAGGGATGGTAGCAGCCCTCACAAAGGAGAGTGCTACCAGCAAGTCTGTATACTTTGCACATTGTACGTCGGAGATGATATTTATTACTCATTTGCTGGCTGAAGAGCCTGAGAAGCTTGCAGGGCCTTTGCTGGCTGACACATATGTTACCTTACTGAAAGGAAGAAATGCGTGGTATGGGCAAATGTTAGCCAAAGGTGAAATCAACCGGGATATGGGTGAGAACATCAGAGGAAAAGGAATGATTCAGGTATATATCGATAGTAATTTACAGCACCCCTTAAAAAGAAATAAGATTTATTAATTTCAAGTTACACCATGCTTTGAAGTAATGCACTAATGGAAAAGTGTATGCAACAAAGGAAAAATGAATACTATCAAAGCTTGTAGAAGAGGGAATTAAAATTCAGATGAGGCATATCTGTTTTTAAAGATTGCACATATATTTCATTATATTGAAGTATAAGAGGATTGTTGAAAAATGTAATTACTCTATATGAGCATTCTGGAAAATCTGGGATTCCTGAAATTTTGCCCCATGTCAATCTGTGGAGGACCTGAAAAGCCAAATGTCTTTTCAATGATTTGTCAATAGCTTCATGTTCTTCTAACTTCCAGTTTACTGACCAAAACTGCCCTGAGCGGGTGTATCCTCTGCTTCTAGGGTGTCTCTGCAGTCCAAGCATTTTATGAACTTCTCAGTCAATCGAGCCTGAATGTGTTGCATCCTGAAGAAAACAAGCCTGTCGCTCCAGTAGAGCTCTGCCCCATCTTGAAGACACTATATAAAATATTGATAACAAGGTTTCTCCAACTCTCAAATTTAGAGGAGTAATTCTGATTTCTTGTGAGCTACTTCATTTCCATGTCCTTATCACTGAAATTAATACTTCGCTATATATGCGTATTGTTTGATGTCCAGGGAGCAATCATCACAAGCTATTCTTCAAGCATTGAGGGATGAGAATTTAAATGATCCAAGGGAACGCATTGAGATTGCGCAGAGCCATGTCTTCTATAGGCCTTCACTTCTGGGGCAGCCTCTGAATAATTTGAAAGTGCAAGAGAAAGTGGTAACATAACTCTGGAAGCATCAAGTAATGGCATTCTTGGACTGCATTGGCAAAAATTAATAAGCACGCTGCTCTGGAAGTTTATGTTTAATATAACAATATATACATGAATTGGATATTTTTAGCTTATGCTTCATATGATAGGTATAATCTGTATATATGAGTTAATGTAATGTAAGTTCTGCTGAAACAAGGTTTCCCTGAGTTTGTCAATTGCAAAGTTTTACTGATATTCAAGTACTCAAGCACATTATAGAAAGGCATGTGGCACTGAAATACACTAGATTTTAGGATTTCCAGCTAGATTTATTTCCTATTGGGGGTTGGTGAATAAGGGATATTCTGGAAAATGTAAGGAATGGAGGCTGTTTGACAAAGAAATTATGAAACAAAAAAAAGAATGATAGAAGATGTAAGTCGAAAATGGAGAAAACCATGGCTTTGTTTGTTGCAAGTTTTGAATATTGTTGAGGTATTCGTAATCATGATTTATCATCTAAGAACCTTAAAGGTTTAGGTTTGATGAATTTAGTTCGTCCATTGATTTGATCAAGTTATGTACTTTTAACTATCTAAACATTTAATGGTTGATTTACTTAAATGTAATAGAAACGTGGGTACTTTTAACTATCCAAACATTTAATGGTTGATTTACTGAAATGTGATAGAAACGTGGGTCTCACAACTGATTGATTAGAAAGTCCACATTTTTAAAGTCCTCATTAGAATCTCTCTTGTAAATATGATATCCTTGGTTTTGATTTCATAATTCGTGTCTGTGAAACCAAAAGTATTGATGCGAAATGCTATACAAGACGTCTTGTACAGCACTCGATTCCTCTTTCAGTTTTATAAGGGGAGAAACAGCAAGAGCTCGTGAATGGCATTAACTGTATGTCCACCTCTTATAGGCAAAATAAACTTGTAGAATTAGTTGGAAGCTATTTATCTCAACTGTCTCTCATGTTCCTGAAAATCATTGACGAATTACATCTTGCACAATAGTAAGTTCATGGGACAGGAAATACCTCACCATCAAAGCTCATGAATCCAATGTAAGTCAAAGCTATTAGTAATATCATTTATTGAATCAGAAGCATATTCATCGTCTGTTTAACATAACGCAATTATCCTTTATTTGGTATTTTGTTTTTTTTCCTTCTTTCTGGACAACTTCGTTTGATTTGCTTGTCGTCATGGAATACACTTGAGTTTGTGAGTTATATGCTCGAGGTGATATCCAGTGCCATGGTTGTCATGCATGATGATGATAAAATAAAACATCAATTATCCTTTATTTGGTATTTTGTTTTTTTTCCTTCTTTCTGGACAACTTCGTTTGATTTGCTTGTCGTCATGGAATACACTCGAGTTTGTGAGTTATATGCTCGAGGTGATATCCAGTGCCATGGTTGTCATGCATGATGATGATAAAATAAAACATCACAAGCTGTTATGAAATTCTTCAGTATTCCTTTGTATTATAATATCATAAGCTCAGTACATGCCTGCCAGCTTTTGTCTTGGTCCCTGACAGTTTTAATACGTTACATATACTTATCAATAGTATCGGTACCCTTTTTAGTATTCTGCATCTGATCAAAAGCATTGTATTCCAGAAGTTTATACCATATCTCTCATCAAGCGAAAACCAGACCTCTTTTGATGTTTTACTTTTAACAATGAATGATAGAGCATCATATGACAAAGTAGCAGCTAGTAGAGTATTAAAGCAGAGTCATTCTTCCTCCACTCCTTAAACTCTTGTGCTAGTTCAGGATTAATACCAGCCTCTGGTTTACTTTCGTATTGTGAAGGACAAGGCATAGACCCATCAGTATATCCCATTAGGTCACACCCTACCAGCATTTTCTCCAACAGAATTCTCCAAGTTAAACAATTGGAGTCATCTAAACGTGCTGTGATTACATTACTGAAGTTGAAGAGTAAGCCATTCATTGTTTTCATTCATGATTCTAGGTCCCAAATACTGAAACATGCGACTCCTTTAGTAAATTTCACCAAAGACAAAGAACAACTCAAACCATTATCTGGCACTAATTTTGTTGACTATTAAGTTGCCAGTAGACGTCAAGTTTCAACAAACACCAAAAAAACTAATAAGATTCCCAACAATCTTGAACAGAGCCACCAAATTAAACACTGATCTTGGTTATAAATATCAGCTCTCCACACTAAGTCTAAACTTGGAAAATCCAAAAGTTCAAATTGATCCCATAGTCAGAGAAATTGTTTGCTTGAAGTATACAATTTTATTTGCAGTCTAGCTTGAAGCATATTGAAATGGTTTCTTGGGCTTACGGGAGATTACTCTCTCCCTATTGCTACATTTCTCTATAGATTTTCACCCTCTTCTGTGAAGCATAGCGTTCATGTATTGAACTAGGATATGCCGGCCGAATGGCATGAATTAGGATACTTGATTACTTTTTTTGTATGTCCTAGCTTGTTCAGTTTGTTCTTCCGGTTCTGGATCAGCTAAAGCTCTATCCTGAATTCCTGATATGAAATAATTTCTTGTCGAGATACAGTTTTATATATAGTTTACTTTTACAGTTGAACATACATAATTCCATACTATAATCTCTTCATTAGCGAGCAGTACATATAATTTCATTTACAGAATCAGCTCTTTCACGGCTTTACGAGTCTCCACTGTCATCTCTTATCTTCAATGAATATACAGTACGCACTACTACAGAAAACTAATCAGACGGTACTAGTTATACAACCTTAATGATTAATCAGTTGTATGAATGATTTTTACTAAATAAGACGACAGTTATATCTTGTAGCAGTTGTATGAGTGTGAAACAATTTGAGCCCTCAATTTTGATGCCATAAAATTGGCCTGTGCTATTAAACACAACAGATTTTCTGTTAACGTTGTTGGAATGAATTGCAAATTTGCAAACTTTCAATTAGTAGCACCAAATTTCCCCTCGAGTTTGTGCAAACACTTTCATTGGTACAACAAAATCATTTGGAGCTGTAGTGTGACCAAATGCAAGTGTGGTGAGAAGAAAAATTCCTCCAAAACGCCATACTTCTCACCAATTTTCGACCTCCTCAAACACTCAAGCCGGAAAACTCAATATAATAGGCCTATAGTTACGACAAGTTTATTCTATGCCGTTGTTTGAGGGCTGTCAAATTAGGACAAGTATAAAGCCCATTATTTCCTCCACCAACTCACTCAAAATAAAATAGGCATATAGCTACGATAGGATTGCAAAAACCAGAAGTTTCCACTCAATATCTTTAAATAAAGTGGCTGGTAATGCTCAACACGTATCCACTAGATTACACAAATAATATTGGAAAAACGAACCTCATTTTGTATGTAGGAAACCCTTTGTATGTATAGAAGAAGGCCTTGAGAAAGCCGAAATGACTTGATCCTCAAGGTGCATCTTTTTACAAATATGCAGTGAACAGGTATTTTGAAGGAAAGTTCGCTTCTCTCGATGAACAAAAACTTGGCGTTCAAGCTTAAAATTCTGCTTGGAAACAAAGACCTAAACATAAACAAGGCAAGATATCATCAGAGCTTACTGAAGTACAGTGGCAGTGGTATTCATAAACGATTTGAGCTGCCATTTAAAACGGTAACAAATTAAGAATTATTTTGACGGTGCAGTAAATAAAAGTTATGTTGTACGTTACAAATATACTTGGGTGCAATGAGGTAGAAACTCACGATTGAAACTCCGCAGGATGGAGATCATCTTTATCTCTATATACTTCAAGTAACACCCCATTATATAACTCAGAAGCTCTATTATCTTCCATACGTTGCTCAATTGGATTATCATTGCAACTAGACATACAATAAGTGTTTAGCGAGCTTCTATAATTGTACATGTGACATCATTTACTGAATTAGCTCCTTCGCTGCTGGATGGGTCTCCACTAGGACTCGTTCTCTTTAGTAAAAATGCGGGTCGTCTTGGTGAAGGAAGGGCTGCATCATTACCTAACATGGAAACAACTGCTGACATGGTTGGCCGGTCAGTTGCAAATTCTTGCACACACAAGAGCGCGATTTGAATGCATCTTATAACTTCACTAACAAGGTAAGATTCACCTATAGATGAATCAATGACTTCCACAGCTCTGCCTTCTTTCCACAACTCCCAAACCTGAAAGTTGCTTAAACATCATCAAGTAAGCATGATAAGTAGGGAGTATATTATGATAGTCATTGTTTGCAAATAGCTAGACTTGCATCCTTACATGTCCAACCAAATTTGAATTAGGATACTCCTCATGGTAATAACCAGCATTCTTTTTGCCAATAATGATTTCCAGCAGTAAAACACCAAAACTATATACATCAGACTTCATTGAAAACAGTCCTTTCATTGCATATTCCGGAGACATGTAACCACGTACCGGAGAAAATAGAAAGTAAATGTTAAGCTTCATTAAATAGCATTTATATTGGGTAGTCCTTCAGTGTTTGTTAAGAGTATGATAACACATAGACCACAGATTATAATGACATCTGCTAATTTTGGAGGAAACTTACTATATTCCAACCACACGATTGGTATTTGCTTCACTTTGACTGCTCTAAATATTCTCGCCATACCAAAATCTGCAATTTTTGGGTTCAAAGAATTATCTAATAGAACATTGCTGACCTTTAGATCTCTATGGATAATTCTTAATCTCGAATCTTCGTGAAGATATAATACCCCTCTAGCAATCCGAAAGATAATCTCGAAACGTTTTGTCCAATTTAAAAGTCCTCGCTTTGTTTCATCTGGATAGAGTAAGAATTGTAAAGTAACTAACTGTTGCTTGCTTGAAGTTACAAAGAATAATTGTGTGTGTGTGTGTGTCTATATATATATATATATATATATATATATAATATTAATCCATAGCGAGGCCTCTCTTTGAAATTAAAATGCGAGGTTATAGTTTAGGGTCACTTTTCGGTCTCATATCCACATCTCGACCGTTTAGTTTTTAGGCACTAATGTATAGATCATCTCTGCAAAATTTCAGCTAAATTGATGATCTTTAAGGTATCTAACTCGTTTAAACCAATGGACGAATTGAATCTGTCCAACCTGAACCGTACTAGCTTTAAGAACATCTTTAGTAATGCTAGCTATTTTTTAGTCAAATTTTAGCCAAAATAGCTAAAAATTCATTTTAGCGAGCCACTTTAGAAATACGTCTCTATCAATGCTCTCTATTTTAGCTAATTTTGAATTTATATTACTTTTTAAATGAATATTAAATAGTTTAAATGTATTTATAATTTGTATAAAATAACTCAAAATGAATGTTTTAAATTATAGAGAGCCTCATCTCGCTCTCTATATTTATGAGCGAGATAGCTAAAAGTTATAATAGAGAGTCACTTAGGAGTCTAGTGCAGCTGCTAAAATAGATAAAAAGCTAAACATGATCTCTAAAATAGCTAATGAGCTAAAATAGAGAGTTTGCTAAAGATGCTCTAAGGCAACTATCAATGCCTTAACGACCATCAATTTGGTTGAAATTTTACATTAATGATCTATACATTAATAGCTAAAACTGAACGGTCGAGATGTGGAAATACGACCGAAAAGTGACCCTAAACTCTAACCTCGCTCTGAATTTCAGATCAAGGCATCGTTCTGGATATATATATATATATATAAAAATTGGTGTAAAAGTACGAGTTTGCCCTTAAAAATCTGTCACATGTATGACACGTGATCATTTTTAACGGAACCGTCACAAATTTTGGACGGAAGCATCACGTTGATGTCAAAATATATCTTTAGGTACACATTGATACTTTTGAGAGTTCGGGTATCAAATTGACCTTGACAACATAGTTTGGAAACGGTAACTGAATTTTTCTCTTTTCTTTTCTTGTTTTCAATTGTAGTACACCTTTCTTTATATTTGATTCACTAAAGCCGGAAGATTTCTTTGTTATCTATGTCATTCTTCGAAAACAAAGATTAAAGAAGGAAAAAAAAAGCTTAAGTTTGTAAAATGGAATTAAAATTTTACCAATTACCACAACTGTATTATGGGAGTAGTAAAGTTACACTCTTACTTGATCGACAACTATGTACATAAAATTATTCAGCTAATGTGATTCGAAGAAAGAGCCCAGTGCTTACACTAGTGTATTATGATTCTTTCAATATACACTTGCAACTGCTTAGCATCGACTAGGTCTGCTATAAGTAGGAGGTAGGGAGGGGCAGTGCTCATTCATGTTTGCATATGGCTCTATGGTGTTATATTCAGGCAGTTCCATCCGATATTCACCAAGGATCTGGCAGAATGGGAGCTTTTCATCCCCTACGTTACACCAACTTGGCAAACGGGTCTGGTTATCCTCAAAAATCTTTAGCATGTACGCATCACGAATCTGTGAGAGAGAGAGAGAATGATAAGTTATGTCAAATATATATATATATATATATATATATATATATATTGAGGCATATAATGTCATGAACCAGAAGTTCATTGAACCAAATACACTAATTTGGTATGATCGGTTACGTCATCTTTTATCTACCATGTTGTATGGAATCACTTACAAGTTTCGATGATTGCTAACCTTACTCACAAGCAAATTGTTCATTTACCGCATTTTTGACATTTGTCACTTTAATAAGACAATCTTCCTCTCATGAGAGGAAGAAAGATTGTTCCTGAAGAGCGACATGAATTGGTATGAGATATTTATCCATGGTCTCATTTTGATTTTGAGAAATATCTAAACTGATGAATTAATACAAGAAAGTGACAAAATTATATGCTAAATGCAAAGACACATGCTTGGGCTAACGTCCCTAAAATCAACCATATTAGTACAAACAACCTAGACCCTAATTGATCTGTGCTATGCATGTGTACCCAAGTGACGTTTCTCCTTAAGACAATATCATTAAACAATATCAGTAGGCCATTAAGAAATGATGTATTGGTAATATAATAATACATCAATGGTTGATGCTCATGGACTAATGTTTTTTACCTAAAATTTAGTGTAGGTTCCCCACCAGCCAATTAATGTACATCTTCACTCCAAAGAAAGTAATAGATCTTTGAATGCATATTTTGCGCACATGGTCATAAGAAGACAGTCTTCCTGTTGTTAGGAAGAGGAAAGACTACTATCATTTGAATAACTGCGTGAATTTGTGTGAAATGTATCCACCTGGTCTAAAGTATTAAGCATCCAAAAAGCCTTATACTACTGAACTAAATGGTCGTTGGTGAAAAACTAGAGTTCGATCAACAAACATACAAGCGGAGACATTAGAATTTTTGAAAGAAAAAAAAATCCATTTGCAAATGAGTGAAAAGAAGTTTGAATTTAATATTTAACAAAAAGAAAATGTGAGTCCAAAACAAGTGTGTAGGAAAATATTTGTAGATGTCTTAAACTCCGTTCTCCCAAATCACATAAATACAGCTTAATACAGTTAAGACATGTGATTAAAATGATTAACATGAATTATTACAGCTTAATATAGTTGTAATGCGTTTTAAGAGAAACTAGCTGTTGGTCATTAAATGAAACATAAACATTAATGACTTCCTAATCCCACTTTCCCTAAGCGTCTAGGATTGGTAAAATTAAATTAATAAACTAAACCAAAAGCGGCTTGCTCTTCACACAACTCAATTACCATAAATAATTGAAGACCTACTGACTCTAAGGCTCATAATCCTCTCCACTTTCATCTTTCTCTTATCGTTTAGGGCTTTCTTTCCTTCATTGCTCTCTGGGGTGTTGGGGCTTCCACTGATTGTTGTTCTATGTGATCGTTCAACAATTAAAGCATGAATCTCAGCCAATTCCAGACTCCCAAGGATGGAAGGATCCGTTTATGCAAGAAGACCTACTTCTGAAACCGTCTGCAAGTTTTGGGTGATGTGCAGATGCCTCAAGAAAAAGTGTCGATTCCTACACGCTTATCCAAATCAAAAGTTTCTTCCATTAATGGAGGAGAAGGGAAAATCTATGGGGAAAGCATATGATTCTGTTAATGTTATGGTTGAGAATAACACTGATACCCATAAAGGGAAAGCGGCCAAAGCAGTCTGCAAGTTCTGGGCAGATGAAAAGTGTGTAAGACGCGAAGGTGCCCTTATTTGCACAGTTGGTTCCGTGGAGATGGCTTTTCTTCCTTGGCAAAATTCCAAGGCCATAATTGTGCTTCTGGAGAGAAGTAGCAATCTTTATTCTCCTGCCAAAGATGAAACAGTTAGGGTTTGGGACTGCAATACAGGTCAATGCAGCAAGGTAATCAATCTTGGTGCTGAAGTAGGCTGCTTGATTAGTAAGGGTGCATGGGTTTTTTTGTGGTACTTCCAATCTAGTCAAGGCATGGAATATTGAGTCCAATGCTGAATTTACCCTAGCTGGACCTATTGGTAAAGTCCATGCCATGGAAGTTGGGAATGATATGGTATTCGCAGGGACAAAGAAAGGTGTTATATGTGTGGAATGGCAAAGCCTGTTCCGATACTAAAGTGAATCCATTTCACCCTCATCAGGCTCTCAGTGGCCACTGCTGCTGTGGTTTCTTTAAGGGTTGGAAATATCAGACTCTACTCATGTTCTGTGGACCATACAATAAGAGTGTGGAATCTGGACACTTGGAGTGTGCTATAACTCTAAATGGACATTTTGATATTGTGACGTCTCTTATATGTTGGACTACATGTCTGATCTCATGCTCATTAGACCACATGATAAAGGTATGGACTATGTGTAAAGGAGGCATGCAACATTGAAAAAATCTACACTCACACTGAAGAACATGGTCTTCTTGCTCTCTCTGGAATGTATGATGTTAAAGATAAACCATTCCTACTTTGCTCATCAAAAGACAATTCTGCCTGCATATATGATTTGCCATCCTTTGATAAGAAGGGAAGATTATTTGCAAAACGAGAAGTTCGGGCTATTCAAGTGGGCCTTGGAGGATTATTCTTCATTGGGGATGAAACTGCTGGACTTTCCGTGTGGAAGTGGTTGGAACCTGCAGTCAAACAAGAGTCGTGATGAGTCTTCATTAGCTCATGCTTACACTAGTAGTATAGATAGTCTTTAGCTGCACAAAGTGTAGCAATTTTGTAATTGTTTGTATTTAAATCTTGACAACCATTCAATTGTTCAATTTTTTGCCATTATAGCAAGTTTTTTTTTTTTTTTTGAATTTCTTGTATGAAATTTTGATAGCCATTCAGTTCTTAAAATTAGTCCTGTTTTTTATGGTTCCAATGTAATGTTAAGAGAAGAGTTCCACCAAGAACAATTAAAGCTATCTATTCATTTTGGCAAAACAAAGGACATCTTCATGGTAAAAGATTTGATTAATCAAATGCACAAGGACTTTGACTTTGGAAACTAATATAGAGTGTCCAACTATGCACAAATTATTTTAACTACTTGGCGTTTTATAATCTCCGAAGGGTAAAACTAAAAATTGAAGGAAAAGCAACTGCTTAGATAGAAATTAATAAACTAGTGAAGCTTTTGGACCTGTCATCTTAAAATTTGTGATGAGGGCTGTTATAAAGCAGGGTTGCCAAAAAATGTAAAATTTGATCACCATGCCTTAGTGCCTTACATTTTGATTCCTCTGCCATATTCACAGAGCATATGTAGAACTCACAACTAATTTAGATATCAAAGTGCTAATTAAGAGAGATGTAAGAGTACGTATCATAAAAAGAAACAGATATCCGAAAAAGTTCACTCTAATTTAGTGCAGCTATATTTCTACTTTCATGATCTACACCAAGAAGCAAGTTTCAAAGATACACAACCTATGTATAGAAACAAACTAATTAATCATCAAGCCTTGTAGACTGAGATACTGTACCTTAAGTATTTCTCCCCCCAAAGCTACATTCTCCAACTCCGGTCCACTCTTACTGTCTGTTGCATTTGGTTGGCCGTGAAGAAAAGTTCAAAAGTCTTAGCTCTCCAAATTCAGAGAGGGGTGACATTCCATATATCTTATTCACCATGTGAACTCTAACTTCAATTTAAATGAGTGAAAAAACTTGAACTTCTGCCTTATTTCCACATATATCATGCCCTTAAAAGCAAAACTTATAACTAGGTCACAATTCAATCATAAAACAAAATATGAGCAGTTTAATCATGTTTCATTCAAGATGACTCATCATCAAGTCCTAATCTCTTTTGTGATGATAATAGAATATAGTCCTCTATAATGATGTCAACTGGTTGAATAAAATAACAGTTTTACTAGCAATATTGACCTGAAGGAACTCATACAAAAGTTATCAAGTACAAACCAGTAAGTAGAAGATTGGCTATAGAGAGAAGCCAAACAATATCAAGATCTAATCACATGGACCACATATTCTTATGCAAATGTATTTCATGATTTAATACCCTGAAACTCATGCCATGAAAGAATTTCTGAGTGTGAGATAGTTTATGTTTAACAGATAAAATGGATTAAATTATACATTCATACATCACAATTTAAGTTACTTCAATTCACAAAAAAGATAGTTTCATATAACTTGTGTATTCATTGATTTTAGGACAGAGAAGATTAGCAAAACTGAGATTGATGAAAATACATGATCTTTTCTCACTTTATCATTTTCCTGAAACTCACATCTCAATTAATGTTTAGTCTATCTACAGGAAAAGTCACATTAAGTCTATAACATTGCAATGCAAAAGTTTTTCAGTGTTCTTTTTTTTTTTCTTCAAATTTTAGGGAAGAGCTTAGAGTAACCTTATCATGGAAATTAAAGATAAAATTTTAAGTTCAAAACAGTGTTTTGAAGAAGATAGTATATATCAAAGCCTAACATCAAATCGAAAATCCTAACCTAAGTACCATATCAGTAACAAATGACTACAGAATGAATCAACAAAACTTATATGACCAAGAAAAACAATATCACATCCATATTGATAAAAAATAGTGCTTACATTTCCTGTCTCCTGCATTCATCCTGAACTCATTGTGCGGTCTACTCGATAAAGATCACCTTTTAAGCCAAGCATATTGGGGACCATGAGTGAACAGTGAGAAAATACTACAATTAGGGAAAAACAAAATATGTCAACACACACACACACACACACACACACACACACCAGTTAAAGAACATCGAAGCATTTAGCATTTAGCATTCAGCACCTGATCAGAATACTTAAACCTAAATATCTGTTGTTTATAGTGATTTGTGAATATAAGGTATGCCTTCAATTACAAGTAGCATTGCAGTCAACATATGCTCGCTACCTGAAGAAATGCAATCGTCCAGCTTCAGAAGAGCAATAGAAGTTAATTTTAAAGACAGATTCCTCTGATGGAACTATGAACCTTGTCAATTAGGATGTCAAATTGATTCCAGTAACTTGGAGCTGAATTTCATGGTTTCCTTCAATTACCACCATAGGAACTCTCGAGATTTCAGGCTACATAAGCCTGAGCTTTCATTTTCAAAGAAACAACCAGATTGAAAGCATGTTTCTCTGAAAAGTGTAGCTGGGAAGGCACATGACAGCTAAGAAGGCATATTTCCCACCCGAGTGTTTTTGACTGGTTTGAAATGCTTTCCCAAGCAACCATTGGATTTGGATTAGATATATTTTTGCTAGAACTTCAATAAAATTAAATTTTGATCCTCATAAAGGATGATAAAGAATATTTAACAAATGCTTACTTTAGCAAGAAATTCAACAAGATATTTTAGCAAGCTTATACTATAGCTAATAGCAAAGTTAGATGTCCATGATTCAACATTGGCCCTTATATATCCTAACATTTACTAGACGAGACGAACAATAATGTAAGCATATACCCATCATAGAACAACAAAGGAAATCTTCACCCAGCCTATATTTAAACAATCTTATTATATAAGTGATTTATATAAACCAAGAATTGAAACAATAAGTGTTAACTTAATTAAGGGCCTCTTCTTTTTAAATACTAACCAAACAAAAACATATTTGCCTAAGAGAATGGTGACCAATTAAGCATAGGTCATCTTGGTTGTTGGCAACGGTCTCATCTGATGATGAGAGTGACATTCAATTTCAAGCTTGAAAGGCATCAATTCTCTATAATTCGAAGAGAAAAACTAAATGCAGATAGAAAATATAAAAAGTAAGGCAGAGACACTGCTAACCACGTTGGTCGTCCTTCAATAGTGGTCGTGATTCAATAGTAGTGTGTTTCTCTGCGTCTGAGACTTTTCATTTTCTGTTCTTTGGCGCCTTGGCTGTTGGGCTAGGTCCAGTTTCACGGTTTTGGACTCCACAAAAAACATATGGTATAAGATTCGGGAGTTTTTTTTTTCTTTTTTTCTTTTCAAGAAGACCAAAATATATTCACTTATTCTGACAAGAGATTGCACATGATGTCACACTCGGCTTATGGGACGTGTGTTTCTCTGCGTCTGAGACTTTTCATTTTCTGTTCTTTGGCGCCTTGGCTGTTGGGCTAGGTCCAGTTTCACGGTTTTAGACTCCACAAAAAACATATGGTATAAGATTCGGGAGTTTTTTTTTTTCTTTTTTTCTTTTCAAGAAGACCAAAATATATTCACTTATTCTGACAAGAGATTGCACATGATGTCACACTCGGCTTATGGGACAACAATATGAGATATTACGTAAGTTACTTTAGCTACTATCTAACACAATTAGTACGAAAAGGATAGACCTGAAAACCGACAATTAAAAATCTTGAACTCGATCATTTCCTATCATATATATTTATCAATCTATCGATCTATCGATCTATCTATCTATCTATCTATCTATCTCTCTATCTATACTATAAAGACAAGGCAAAAGTTTTGGTATCAAAAGCTTCATTAAAAGATGGGTTGCCTATAATGCCCTTCAGAACAAAAAATAAAAACTTATAATGAATCATAGAGAAAGGTTATTATGGTAAAAAAAAAGTATAAAAAATTTGAAGAAGTTGGTGCAAGAAAATATTAATGTTTCTCCACTTTTCAACAATAACACGTGCAAGCAACTAGGTTCTCTAGCCATCAACGATGACCTTGACCTTGTGCGTCAACTATAACCGACTCTGGTAGAATCTAATTGTAGAAGATCAAAGATCGTTCAAAGGTCAATTGGTAGCTTTGGCTGCCAGGTTCAAGGTGACAATGTATGCCTCAGAAGTGACAAAACCCGCCTTGGATTTCACCTTGAAATCGAAATGGCCCTGCGGCCCACCTTAGGAGAAATTCTATCAAAAATTTGGCAGAATTACTCCTAAAATGAATTACCCAAACCTATATAAATGAAAGAAACACTCCTAATAACCACAGAGACAAATCAAATCTCGAATCTCAAATTTATATTAATACCATCGAAAGTTGGTCTCGAATCTCAAATAAGAAGGTTATATAAAAGAAACACTCCTAATAACCACAAAAACAATCAAATCTTCAATCTCAAATTATTATTAGGGAAAAAAAATAGAAACAGTACTTGAACTAAGCCCCATTCTAAATCTCTATATCTAAGTTTTCGAAACTATCACAATGGTATCCAAAATAGCCAGCCCGACCAATATTTGTACCTACCATGCATGACGGCGTTAACTATCATACCGCATGCTAATTTTAGATGGGTATTTGGGTCATTTCCTTATTTGTCTCCTCCATAAAAGTAGAGTCATAGATCCCATCTCCCTCCTCTCATCGCCTCTTTGGTCTCCGCGTCTCCTTCTGCAGTTCGCTCTCCTGTTTAATTGTCATCACTATCTCTCTCACCCACCATCACCACCACCACATCCACACAACCCTGTCCCCAGACTCTGTGATTCAAACAACACCCATAGCAACTTTATTAGGGTATATTTTATTAAGTCGACCATTCCAGCTTTATTAATTTAACTTGTGGTGTAGAACATTTTTTTAGCATCTTCAACAACGTAAGCTGTATTTTAAGGTAAATTAACTAAAAAAGTAAAATATAGCTATAGGTTTAACAGTTTTGCATCAACAATACTAATTATTTCAAATATTTTATCAAATCAAAAATTGTCGTATGAAAAAAGGGGAAAGAAAATAGGAGATAGAAATATAACTATTCAAAATTTTTAGCTAAATATAGCTACCCATTTTACCAAAAGTTATATTTAACTCTGCTTTAGCTACTCTGATGGAAATGCTCTTATAGCATCTCCAACAATATTATACGCTATATCTTGAGTTAAATGTACTAAGAAAATGAAATATAGCTATATGTTTAACAATTTTGCGCTAACAATACTAGTTATTTCAAATATATTATTAAATCATAAAGTGACATGTAGACAAAAGGATGAGAGAAAATATAGCTTTAGCTTTAGGTATTCATGATTCGTTAGCTAAATAGACATGTGGATTTACCAAAAGTCAAGTTTAACTTGACTTTAACTATTCTGTTGAAGTTGAATTTTGCTTCAAAAACTAGTTACATATAGCTAAAATTTAAACTTAGCTACTCTATTGGAGATGCTGAAGTCTGCTAATTTTAGCGAGCTCACAATAGACTTGTAATGAGTTACCTTTACTTAGAACAGGGTTCCAGATTTTCTTGCCAGCTATCTTGTTACATGTAGACTCTAGCCATCGGCTATTGATTCTAATGATATCAATTTCTATTTAAAAAAAGATAGAAAAAAACTTAGACTATATCTATTATATTACTTTTGTTTGGATCGTCAGGGGATCTGTTTCTAGAGGTGGTAGTGAGTTTAGAGCGTTACATGCCTTGGTTATGAGTTTTGACCCAATAATTTAAATTGGTCAGGCTTGAATTACTGTGAGTGGGACAGGATTGGGTGTAATGACGAAGGCATGGTGGACTTGATTTTTTTAAATGATAAAAACCTGAAAGGATCATTTTCAGCTTAAATCATGAGCTCATCGTACTTGAAGTTCCTACATATATTTTATAGGTTGATTGGGCAATTTCCAATTCTATATGAGTTATGTTCATTATTATCAGCCCCAAAATAATAACTTTACTTCATTTCCAGATGATTTCTTCAATTATGGCCTCACAGTCCTAATTTTAGTCAACATTAGCTATAACTAGTTTTCACCTTGACAAATTCTTGTCATTCAGCGGAGTTGTTGTACTTGTATGTGATTAATGCCGGTATTTTCAGAACTCTATATCTGTTTATCGAGATCAATTTCCCTAGATTAATAGAGTTGGATTTGGTGAATAATCATGTGACGAGGATTGTGCCATTTGAAATTACTAAATTACACTACTTTACAGTCCTGGATCTTTCTCATAACCAATTGAATGGTCAGGTATCTAAGTGTGGGCCAAAAGTTGTTGTAAGAGTATATGGAAACCAAGACCTAGATAGACGGTGCCCTGCCCCATACCCATACCCAAACCCATGCCCATGTCTTTGTGACTATTACTGGGCATTACGCTTACCTGCACATAAAGAAAGAGGAGGAGCCTAAGTGTTGAGAAGTTTTCTTTTAACAATTTAAATAGAGCAACCGGTGGTTTCAGTGTATCAAATAGGGAAGGTGTACAAGGGTACTGCGATAACTGTGAAAAGGATAAGGGGGTCAGGGCTGAGGTTACCTTACTTTATGGACTTGGGCATCGGAACTTGGTTGCTCTACTTATTGTTCCATTGGCAACAAGAAAACCTAAGCCCTTTGGATTGGCCTATAAGACTCAATTGCCTTGGATATTGCAAATGGACACTGCAAGCACCAAGGCCCTTATCCACGGGGACCTGAAGCCCTCAAACATATTACTTGCACATGATAAGGAGGCTAAGATGATATAGAGTCATCTTGGTGGAGCTCATTAGGAGCAAAAAGTCGATCATGGAAACCTTGTATATGCTGAGAAATCATTGCCTACTTTGCTGACAGCCTCAATGGTAAAATCATTCAGCTGGTTGACATTTCTAGGCTTAGCACCATTGTTTTTCAGCCGTCGTTGTTATGGCTGAACTTGCATTACACTGTATTCAGCCCAATCATCACACAAGGCCTACTATGTCATATGTACGCAGCTGATTGAGGGTTGGAAACCTCCAGAGCCTGAAGTACCAACTTTTGACAGTGGATGGAGAGCAAACCCGAACCTAAGGCTTGGCCCAAGAGGCAGTTGATTGAGGGCTGGAAACCTCCAGAGCCTGAAGTACCAACTTTTGATAGTGGATGGAGAGTGAACCTGAACCTAAGGCTTGGCCCAAGAGGCAGCTGCTTGAGGCCCAAAATATATAATAAATGAAAGCCCAATCTTCATCTTTATTTAATTTTTTTGCTGAGAGCCTAGAAATTTTGGAGATCCAAAACTTATTTTTACACCATGTTAAGCTACACACACACAATATATATATATATATATATATATATATATATAGACACACACACACAACTTTTCTCTGCTAAAGAGGTCCTTAGATATTAATAAGGATTTCCTTGATAGCCCCACTTTTCGATCGCATATCCACATCTCGACTGTTCAGTTTTTAGGTCCTAATGTATAGATCACTTCTGCAAATTTTTAGCCAAATTGATGATCGTTCAGTTATCAAGGTAGATTAAATCAATGAACGAACTGAATATGTCAAGCCTGAAACGTTCGTGTTCATAATTGTAAATCGCAGTTTTGATTGTCTTAATGATTATCAATTTGGATGAAATTTTGCAGAGATAATCTAATCATATATACCTAAAAACTGAATAGTCGAGGTGTGGACATGCGATCGAAAAGTGGGTATATCAAGAAAATCTTTAGATATTAAGATCTAAGGACCTCCTTAGCAGAGAATGGTATATATATATATATATATATATAGACACACACACATATTTAATATACATTATATGCAACAATACACTTATCCCAAGGTTAAAGAAAAGTAAATCTCTCATTTTTGTTGACCATTCCAGCTTTATTAATTTAACTTTTGGTGTAGAACATATTTCGAGCATCTTCAACAATGTAAGCTATATTTTAAGATAAATAACTAAAAAGGTAAAAATAGCTACGGATTTTACAATTTTTCACCAACAATACTAATTATTTCAATTGTTTTATGAAATCATAAATTGTCTTCTAGAAAAAGGGAAAAGAAAATAGGAGATAGAAATATAACTATTCAATCAGGAAAAAAGAAAAAGTTTGAAAAACGAAAAAGTTTACCATTCTTTTGTCTTCTTTCTTATCATCAATAGCAACACTTCTAGAAATAAAGTAATTGTTGATTAATCAATTAAAATTTGCCTTTGTTCACCACCGTTTCAAGAGACAAAGCACATCTTGATCTTTCTTGTTAATTAAATCACCACTTCCAAAAACAAAGAAAGGATTTCAATTATTCTTTTTTTTGCTTCTGAACATGGCCATGTCTTTTAATTAATAATTGATTTCAAAACTTTTGTACTTTGTATACAATCTTAATTGTGTTACTCTACACATTCATTTGTTAAAGAATTATTTTCTGGAATATATGAACATTAGTTTTAGAACTTTTGATAATGCAGTTATTATTCGCTGCTGCAACTTTTGCTCTTTATTATTCACTACTACAAATGGAGAACAACACATCATTTTCTTGCTGCCATATTTGTTGTCCTACTTTTGCATTATCTTTTGGTTCCATTATTAGATGATTTTCTGTTTTGGTTTAAATTAAAAAATATTCTTTATTGTAGGTCAACGCTAGTATTGGTGAATCAACAACAGCAATACCAGTCACAAGGAACTGAAGGAAGTTTTGGATGCAACTCCACAAGTAGAAGGAAGTCAAGCAACAGAGCATGAAGATGAACAAAGTGAGGAAAACATTTTGAAGGCCTTGAAACAAAAAGAAATGTAAGAGACCTGGGCTCATTATGATAGAAAAATGGGGGAGAGTAGAGTTACAATTATTTGTCGTAATTGCAATAAGACTTCTTTGCTGATCCTGAGAAAAATGGTACGACAACCCTAATAAACCATATGAAAAAAATGCCAAAGTATCCTCCTAATATTGAGGTGAAGAAAGCTAAAACACAAAATCTTGTTTTTAAAAAACGAGCTAATAAGTTGTGTATTCTAGAATCTACTTAAGAAGAGCTCACTTTATCATATGTGGAGATGATTCTTCTAGATGAGTTACCCTTTACTCATGTGGAGTAAGAAGGCTTTAAGCGTTTTATGGCTAAAACATGTCCTTTTTGGAGAATCCCTTCTCGTAAGACAATAGAAAAGGATGTGCTTAGGTTTATTTGGAGGAAAAGAAAATTTTGATAGTTCAATTGAGTACATATAGGGTGTGCCTTACAATAGATACATGGACTTCAATTCAAAACATAAATTACATGGTTTTCATTGCACATTTTATTGATGATGATTGGGTGTTGCATAAGAAAATTCTTAATTTTTGCATCATTCAAAATCACAACGGAGAGTCTATAGCTAATCTTTTGGAGGATTATTTGTTAGAGTGGGGTATAGAGAAGATTCTTACAATCACCGTTGATAATACTCCGGCAAATGATGTTGTATTGAAGGAGCTAATTAGGAGGATAGGTAATTGGGGTGTCCCTAATGCACTTTTGCATAGAGGGAAGAATTTGCATGTGAGGTGTTAGCAAATATTCTTAACTTAATTGTGGATGATGAGTTGAATGTAATGAATATGATCATCCAAGCCATTTATAATGCAGTGACGTATGTTAGATCCTCCCCACAAAGACTTGAGTTTTTCAAAATGTATGTTGAGAGGGTGAAAATAGAGTACAAAGGACTTATGATTATGCATGTCCCTACTAGGTGAAATTTCACATTCATGATGTTGTAAGCGGCTTTGAAATTAAAAAAACTTTTGAGAGAATGACAGAAGATGATATTGGTAATTATTGGGCATATTTCTTGGCTAATAAGAATGAAAAGCCAAGAGAAGGGCCACCAAGTGAAGTTGATTGGGAGAATGCAGAGGAGTTTTTGGATTTCTTGAGACCATTTTATGAAACAACTTTAAAGTTGTGTTGTTCTAATTCTCCTACCATCCATAACACTTTTGGTGATTTAATTCATGCTTATGGTCTTTTGAAAGAACAGCATAGTCCACATTTATCCAAAATTGCACCACACATGCAAGACAAGTATAAGTATTGAAGTAACTTTGAAATGGTGAATCAATATTTTGTCATTGCTATTGTTCTTGATCCACGCCATAAGCTTGAGAAAATTGTTGATTATTTTAAGATTATATATGGGGAGATGGATAAATGATGGAAGTTAATTCAAAGATTGTAAAGGATCTCTTGTATAACCTTTACAAATTTTGTGACGAAGAGGGAACTTTGAGGGGAAACCACTAACATGGTGTTAGCAAGTGGTTTTCAAGTATCAAATGTGGGGATCTCTTTTTCAAGTAAGGGTTATACGGAGTTAAAAAGGAGGTTGAAGGAGAAGGAGTAAAGGAGAAAAGCAAAGAAGCTGAGATCATAAACAATGATGTGAATAGATATCTTGAGGATGTTATTGAAGGTCATGATGAAGAGTTTGACTTGTTGGATTGGTGGAAAGTGAATGGAGTTTCTAAATATCCTAAATTGACCTACATTGCAAGACATATTCTAGCTATTCCGGTGTCAACTATAGCTTTGGAATCTTCATTTAGCACTAGTGCGAGGATAATTGATCCATATCATAGCTCTCTAAGTCCTAGAATGGTAGAAGCCTTGATATGTACACAAAATTAGCTTAGGAGTGAAAATGTTGTTTTACATCATGTGCCTACCATTAAGGAGATGAAATTGTGTGAAGAAGCGAAGAAATGTAATTGTTTCGTTTTTCTTATTTAATATTTGATTTGATTAATGAAGTTTCAATTTTTATGTTATATATGATTATATATTTTTCTTTTCTAATGTTTTTCCTTTTATTATTTTCTTCTATGCATGTAGAATTACTTAAGATGTCATGTTTAACTACAGTGAGGAGTAGTCGGAGAGATATCTTGCCCCCAAAGTTGAAGACCTCATCATTTTGAGCTTGATATGAAAGTGCTACGTTCATTTACTTTTATTTTCTTATTTTGATGTTTAAATTTTTTATGAACTTAAACATTTTTAGTCTGTGAAGTTGAAGTATTTGATATGTTGATGAACTTTGGACACTATATTTTTTATTTTACAACTTTGAATTATGGAGTGTGAACTATGAACTTTTTCAAGTTTGAATTATGGACTTCTATGAACTTATAAAGTATGCATTATTGAGTATTGAACGTGGGAGATAACCAGCGGCGGTGGTCTGGTGGTTTGCTTTTGGTATGCAGGCAGTGACTGCGATGGTTTGAGGAAGGCTGAAGACGTCGAGCATGGTAAGGCAGAGTTAGGGTTTCTGGGCTCGGTTTGGGGTTTTTCCCTCAAACTACTGGACCTAGTCTTTGGGCTATGCTGGTTATAAACTTATAATGGTTGGTATGGGTCTTAGGCCTGTCCTTAAGGCTTGGGACTCTTTTAATAATGATGTCTATTTTCTACTTGAACTTGGGGAAACCCTCGTAGGGAGGTCCTGGGTTCTGTCGAATAAGTTGGGGTTTTTTTATTTCTTTTCTTGCCCTAACATTGTCTAGGTTTTGGTTCTTGGTCCTATTACCATAGTGATTTCATTTTGTTGCTTTAGGGTAGCCTGCATGGCTTGATATTGACGTGGCCCTGTAATCACTTATATTCGAATATATGAAAGGCTTGACGTCCTATTTCAAAAAAAAAAAAAACTTCTAAAGTGTTTATTTGATTATATTTTTATAACATTTTGTAAAATCATTGTTGTAAATTATTATTTTACGCTTGTAAAATCTAAAAACTCTTCGGAGTTAAAAAACCGAAGACCCGAAATAGTACAGATATTTTTTACTTAGTTGAAAATATGTCATTTAATTATAAAAATAAGGATAAAATACTATTTACTCCCTATACTTATAGGGGGTCGACGTTTCAGTCCCAGACATTTCAATTTCATTTAAAAACTCCCTAAACTTTCTAATTTCACCCAATTGGTCATTGCCGTCAATTCTCAGTCAAAATCTCCATTAAATTGCTGACGTGGCATTTCTTACACACTGAAATGTCTATTATACCCTCACTTATTTTTTTTCTTTTATTTATTTTTTTCCTCTCTTTTTTTTTCCTTTTTTTTCCCATCCCCAAAATTCCTCCTTTCTTCTTCTTTCTTCATTCTTCTCTGTTCATTTTCTTTCTTCGTTCTTCTCTGTTCTTCTAACATAAAAATCCATAAAACCCCATTGCCCATCTCCTTCGCAACACCCACCATTAACATCAAATTTCTCATACATTTCACATTGCATCCTCAGTTCCATAAGCAACGAAACTGATACAAATCCCGAAAAATTGATACCTTGATCATTTCTGGTCTCATCCCCAGTTAGGCACTCGGAGATTCGGGTCTAGCAGAGGTGCTGAGACACCGATCGTCCCTTCTGCATCACGGTGATGAAGCTGATGATCTTGATGACAAGAGTGTGGCCGCTCATTCCGGGTCTGAGATCGCTGACCTTGATGAACACGGGCTTTCAGAGCCCCGGCTTCGCATTACTCTGCTAGGCTTGTTGGGCCGACGTCGGTCCCACTTTGTTGGTGGTGGTGATTGGTTTCCCAAGTCCACAAACCCTAGAAATTGAAATTGAAATGGATTCCTAATTTCAATTTCTTTCTCAGTTTCTCTTTCTCATAGGGTTCTGATGTGATTCCTCAATCTGTTGGGTGTGAAGAGGAAATTTGCAGGTCTGCTGATTTCCAAATGACTTGGTCTTTGTTGCTGCACTTGCTCATGTCGAGATACATGATTAGGCAGATTAACCCAAGACTTCTTCTGCACTTCTCCTCCAACTACCATGATTCACCCCAGACCCATATCCTCTTTTCTCAGAGCTCCTCCACCTACGGCCTCCTCACCCTCGACCCCCTACCCCTACCCACCACGCCACCTTCTCGATTCACATTGGCTTCCATCTTTCCCAGCTCCCTGTCCGAGCCTAGATCGCTCTGGTCCTACTCCAAGCCCATCCGGTCCAAACTGAAATTCATTAACTCAAAAGAGCTCATGGTGGCCTCGACGCCGACATCTCCAGGTTATCGCATCTCCCGCCACCGAAAGCCGCAGATATCTGGGCGGATCTGAGGAGGTATTGAAACCTGTGGAGGAGGGGTTGTGGAGGTGGTGGTAGGGCAGAAGCGCCAGTGGGGGGTGGGTGAAGACATTAGGGCGTGGGATAAGGAGATGAGGGAGGCATAGGTTAGGAGAGGAATGAGGGTTGTGATGGTGGTAGTGGTAGGTGGTGGTTGACAATGGTTAAGGGAAGAGAGAGAGAGAGAGAGAGAGAGAGAGAGAGAGAGAGGTAAAAACAAAAAAGATAAAAAGAAAGGAAAAAAGAGAAGAAAAAAATAAATATAAAAGAAATAAATAAGTGAGGGTATAATAGACATTTCAACGTGTAAGAAATGCCACGTCAGCAATTTAACGAAGATTTTGACTGAGAATTGACGGCAATGACCAATTGGGTGAAATTAGAGAGTTTGGGGAGTTTTTAGGTGAAATTGAAATGTCAGGGATTGAAACGTCGACCCTCTATAAGTATAGGGAGTAAATAGTATTTTGTCCTAAAAATAATAAATAAATAAAACTGAACTTGAACCAAATTGAAGTTCAAGTTTGGTTTGGTTTTCAATTTCAGCTCAAAACCGAACCAAATCACACCGAACCCACCCCTATGTTATACAATATAGAGTTTGGTTATTGAAAATGCAAAACACAAAGAAAAAATATGTGCATGGAAAGTGGTGTACCTTCCATTATCACCAGTTCTCTCTCTATATTATATTAAAGTTCCCGAATGATCAACATCAAGTTTGGGTTAATCATCAATCAGTCATGAGTTTTCTTGATTTAGGACATTAGCTAGATGAGTCACATATTAACCCCAATACAACATGGAGACTAAATAAATAATAATATTTACTACAATTTCATATTTATTTTTCTCTCCTCTCCCCCCCCTTTCTTCTAAAATTCATAATTAATTCATACGAACTCCGATATTTACGTTCCATATGGTACGAGATCGTATCAATTAGCTCTACAACTTTTATGAGGAAAGTTTTTCCAAATTTTGTATGTATAAAAAGTCAATTTCCACGACGCCCCCTAAATAACATTCGTTTCAAAAATCCCCTTTCCTCTAAAACTCATAATTAATTCATACAAACTCTGATTTTTGCTTTCCATATATGCACAAGATTGTATTGACGAGATCTACAACTTTCATGAAGAAAATTTTTCCA
>BDJD01001011.1:0-26248 GCA_002564525.1 Rosa multiflora | reverse complement strand
GTTTCGAAAATTCCCTTTCTTCTAAAATTCATAATTAATTCATACGAACTCCGATATTTACGTTCCATATATGTACGAGATCGTATCAATGAGCTCTACAACTTTTATGAGGAAAGTTTTTCCAAATTTTGTATGTATAAAAAGACAATTTTCATGACCCCCCCTAAATAACGTTTGTTTCGAAAATAAAATCGATACAAAACCGAATTTCTCGTACAACTACTTATGAAATAGTCTCAATATTCATAATTCAAATATTAGATATGTCTTGGGTTGAAATGTGCATAGTGAGAGAGAGAGAGTGTGTGTGTGTGTTTTATTTAGGGGGCGGTCGTGAAAATTGACTGTTTATACATACAAAATTTGGAAAAAATTCCTTCATAAAAGTTGTAGAGTTCATCGATACGATCTCGTGCATATAAGGAACGCAAAAATCGGAGTTCATATGAATTAATTATGAATTTTAGAAGAAATGAGGGGAGAGGAGAGAAAAATAAAAAATAAAAAGAGGAAGGGATGGGCAAAATAGTCATTTTGGACCAAATTGTGTGAGATTTGAATGTTTGAGGAGTAACTTGTTGAAATTAGGATAGCAGGGACTGAACTGTCGACGCCCTAAAAGTACAGGGTGTGACCAGTAATTTCCCCTGTGAACATCTTATTAATTTCTTATAAACATGACAAAAGAAAGACCTCAACCATAGATATTAATGTCGTAGAGAGGTCATCAATAATCCTCCCAATATCACAAGTATCCTCACCCTCCACTTGAACAACTTAAACCAACTGTAAACAATAGGTGTCAATTGATGCTCTAAGACTACTTTGCAAGCCAAACGACCTGCCAACGCCTCCACCATATAGGGAGAAGTGACATTGTCACACCTGCAACATGCTCTAGCCACAACAATATATTTTGTTGTTGGTGGGACTTTATTCAATAAAATATAAGAAACAAAGCATTTGAAGTTTCGACCTCATTTCTCTAATATAACATATAGAAATCATCGACCTTTGTTGTGTCAACTTTAACAGTTAGGTAAAACCATTAAGCTTTGTTGTGTCAACTTTAACAGTTAGGTAGAACCATTTACCTTTTCTGTGTCAACTTTAACAGTTTAGTGAAACCATCTACCTTTGTTGTGTCAACTTTAATAGTTTAATGATACCATCTACCTTTGTTACGTAAACTTTGGCAGTTTGATTAAAGTAAAATTATGTTTATATCCAATTGAGTTAGGACTAGACTAAATCAGGAACAACAATTCCCGTAACAAAAATTATCTCAATCCCTAAATTTTTAATTTCATCAGTAATTCTCCTATGCTCCAAATTATAAGCAAGTCCATTTCATCAATTTTGACAGTTTTTTTCTTTTTCTTTTAAAAAAAAAAAAAGAGGATCAAAGGGTTTCACTCATACCCTCATAGTGACTCGAACATAGCTCTAGGAGCATCTCTGATGTATATCCTAATTCAATTTTCTGTCGCCATTTGCGCTAACTCTAAGAGAAGACTAAAATAATTTTTAATAAAAAAAATTTAAGGTAATAAAATGAATTTGTGAAGAATAAATTAAGAGTGTTTCTATTGGGACCTCCAAATTTGTTCATTGGACCTCACTCTATTATGAATTATTAAATGACATATATAACCTCCTATAATATGACTATTAATGACAATAATTATACAAAAAAGTATTACATTTATTTTCTCTAGACTTTCCAATTCAATAATATTAGATTGCATTTTTTATTATTTTCTTTATCTACTTTCATTTTCCAATTTCACTATATCATTAAAGCATTTATATATATTTAATAAGAATTAAAACTATGATTAAGGTCATGTGACATAATTTTTTTTTATCATCATACATGTTGAACGCATCTATCGACTTGACAATGGATTGTGCTGCATGTAAATTTTTTTATTTTATTTTTATCCGAATCTGCCTTATTTTGTTCATGGTATTGTCATCAAGTGCTAGCCAATATGTTTCATAGGATCTGCTTAGTCATTGCAAAAGATTTTGTTTTGGTGTTTGGGATTTATGTGAATTTGTTTTGGTGGTGGTAATTTTTTTTTTTTAGGGCAACGGAAGACTAATCCATTGATGATAAATCATACGACCTCACTCGGTCAAGCATGAAGGGTACAGAACACCCCTCATATTACAATGCAAGCTCAGAAGAATACTAAATTCAAAAAAACTAAAGTCCACACTTCAACAAGGCTAAAATCCTAAAGGAATTGCTGAAAAAGAAAATGCAGAATTAAAAAAACTCCTACACTGCCCTAAAATGGAACCAATGTCCTAAACATCTTGATGCCTAAGATCCTCTTGGTGTAAGTCGCAACATTCAACACACCCACAACAACATTCTAGGAATAGGTGCAGGACAAAGAGCAGGACAGACCACCCAAAAAAAACCCAAACCCGACCCAAGTGTGAGAGAATAAGGGAATTGACTAATCTATGCCAAATTCTCTAGACTGCATCTCTGCAGCCCAGGAAGACAGAGGCCCAAGGCCCACTGCCCATACCCTACGCCCCCAACACCCAGCCGATCGAATCTGGTCCTTCTGAGAAGCCACCCGCCAAGGACTAATCAATCAGGCGACCTCCCCAAGCAGGAGACCATGGTAAGCATCCCGTCGCCCACCAAACATGTACAAGCGACCACACTTGCTGCACAAGGCGAGTCCTTCAAGCATGAACCAAAAGTTTCAACCGACAATTCAAACGCCACTCTCTAGCAGATATTCTCCGACCTCACACCTCCGTTAGACCCGAGAACGTGTCGCTGAACTCCTCCTCTTCAAACCTCCTCCGCAAGCTTGGTATAGACCACGGCTGTAGACCTCAAGCTCAGCTTGAGAGAAACAAAATTGGACTCGTTTCTGGCCAATACACCACCGTCTCGCTCGAGATCGATGTCTCGTCCTCCCTTGGCTGGAAAAAAAATGACGCTGAAGCCCCCTATAGCAGATCGGAGCCAAGAAGCTCCACTTCACTGCTCGCGAAATCTAGGTTTAGGTTTCGGTTTCACTCAGTCTTTTCGGGAGCCTCAAGATTTTATTTATGAGTTATCAAGCAACCATTCTTGTTGATTAGAAACTAATTTTTGAAACCCAATGCCTTGTGGTTGATTTCTTTTTTTGGGTAAGAGATCTATATTGTCTAATTAAGGAATGAAGATGTAATTAAAATTTATAGAGTAATTAAATCAATTGAAATAAATTTTTTATTTTATTTTAAAGATAATAGTTTGTTTGCAAATTATATGATTGAGGTAGGAACTTGAGTGAGGTTTAGTGAGCAAATCTAGTATTTGAAAATTTGATAGGTGTAAAAAGCATAGGAGGTCCTTTAAAAAAAAAACATAAGAGGTCAAGTGAGTAAATTTAGAGGTTTTAATATAAAAAAATTAAAAAAAACTCATAAATCAATAACTGAATAAACTAGAATAAATAAATTCCTGTGAGAAAAAAAGAAAAAAAGAAAAAAAGAAGGGAGAGAGAGAAAGAGACTGTAGGGGACCAAAAGCAATGACCATAGTGTAGCTTTGGTTAAAGAGCTATATATATATAGTTGGGCAGCAGTTCCAGTGGAAAGAAGCACAAGTGCAGAGATGGAGGAGTGTAAGCCCACTGAGATCAGCAGCTCAAAGATGTTTGGAGGGTACAACAAGAGATACAAGCATTTCAGTCCTACACTGGGCTGCTCCATGACCTTCCACATCTATTTTCCTCCTTCTCCTTCCCCTTCCCACAAATTCCCCGTAAGTACTGTTTTTCCATTTTCAAATTTTCAATATTTTCATACCCAAATCGACTGATTATCTGGGTTTTTATCTGATTTTGATATCCTAAGATTATGTGGGTGAAATTTATTGTATTATAACGAATATAGGGTATCAGTTGTTAAGGGTTTTTCTCTGTTTGTATCTAAATTTTCCGGAGTTGTGTTCTTTGTGCATGTCTTCTGCCCTGTTTGTTGTTGACATATACACACGTAAGGACACAACCCAATTGAGAAGCCTGGAACTGTGGCTTTCTATCAGTGTAATAATTGAATATCTTTGTTGAAAAATTCAGTAAAACTTTGGGTTATATGTCATTGTTGTAAGCTTAAAATCTTTTCATTAGTTTCTTGGGAACCTTGGGTAGCTAGAAAGATTTCAGATAGCTCTTCTCTGAGCATTGTTCGGTTAGCATTTGAAAACTACTTTCCGGTACTTCTTGTAGTGTCTTTGCCCCATCATCACTGCTATAAGTTGATGCATTAATAAGCAACAATCAGACTTAACAAATTTTGTTTGCATTGATGAGCAGGTTCTTTACTGGCTCTCTGGCCTTACCTGCACAGATGAGAATTTTATAACCAAATCAGGCGCTCAGCGTTCTGCAGCAAAGGAGGGTATTGCTTTGATTGCCCCTGATACATCTCCTAGTAAGTCGAGTTCCCTCCTTGAATCAAATCTGGATTTATCTCATGAAACTATGGTGTTAATCTTCGCAGCTTGAGCGAGGCAACAATTATTTCACTCTACGTTTTTAATCTTCTGAAACTTTTTTTTTTTTTCATTTCTATATCTTAAAATCCTAGTTGCCTTATTATCCAGGCAAGAAAAAAATTGGGAATGCTATAGGTGTATGTTGGAAATTGAAATTCTAATGAGAAGCCACAACTGCATTTATGAGAAGTCTTGTTCGCATTAATTCCCTGATAGTAGCTAAGCTGTTATATCTTTTATCTACTATGGTTTTCATTTTCTTATAATAAGCTCATTGTAAACCACCATTTGCTGACTATTTCTTCATGTAAACACTTTTAATAGGAGGCTTATCTATTGAAGGAGAAGCAGATAGCTGGGATTTTGGTGTAGGTATGCAACATTGGACTGTTATATATCATCTTATGAAGTGTTTACGAGAAATTGTGTTACATCCTTGATAAACCAAAAGCAATGACCATAGTGTAGCTTTGGTTAAAGAGCTATATATATATAGTTGGGCAGCAGTTCCAGTGGAAAGAAGCACGAGTGCAGATATGGAGGAGTGTAAGCCCACTGAGATCAGCAGCTCAAAGATGTTTGGAGGGTACAACAAGAGATACAAGCATTTCAGTCCTACACTGGGCTGCTCCATGACCTTCCACATCTATTTTCCTCCTTCTCCTTCCCCTTCCCACAAATTCCCCGTAAGTACTGTTTTTCCATTTTCAAATTTTCAATATTTTCATACCCAAATCGACTGATTATCTGGGTTTTTATCTGATTTTGATATCCTAAGATTATGTGGGTGAAATTTATTGTATTATAACGAATATAGGGTATCAGTTGTTAAGGGTTTTTCTCTGTTTGTATCTAAATTTTCCGGAGTTGTGTTCTTTGTGCATGTCTTCTGCCCTGTTTGTTGTTGACATATACACACGTAAGGACACAACCCAATTGAGAAGCCTGGAACTGTGGCTTTCTATCAGTGTAATAATTGAATATCTTTGTTGAAAAATTCAGTAAAACTTTGGGTTATATGTCATTGTTGTAAGCTTAAAATCTTTTCATTAGTTTCTTGGGAACCTTGGGTAGCTAGAAAGATTTCAGATAGCTCTTCTCTGAGCATTGTTCGGTTAGCATTTGAAAACTACTTTCCGGTACTTCTTGTAGTGTCTTTGCCCCATCATCACTGCTATAAGTTGATGCATTAATAAGCAACAATCAGACTTAACAAATTTTGTTTGCATTGATGAGCAGGTTCTTTACTGGCTCTCTGGCCTTACCTGCACAGATGAGAATTTTATAACCAAATCAGGCGCTCAGCGTTCTGCAGCAAAGGAGGGTATTGCTTTGATTGCCCCTGATACATCTCCTAGTAAGTCGAGTTCCCTCCTTGAATCAAATCTGGATTTATCTCATGAAACTATGGTGTTAATCTTCGCAGCTTGAGCGAGGCAACAATTATTTCACTCTACGTTTTTAATCTTCTGAAACTTTTTTTTTTTTTCATTTCTATATCTTAAAATCCTAGTTGCCTTATTATCCAGGCAAGAAAAAAATTGGGAATGCTATAGGTGTATGTTGGAAATTGAAATTCTAATGAGAAGCCACAACTGCATTTATGAGAAGTCTTGTTCGCATTAATTCCCTGATAGTAGCTAAGCTGTTATATCTTTTATCTACTATGGTTTTCATTTTCTTATAATAAGCTCATTGTAAACCACCATTTGCTGACTATTTCTTCATGTAAACACTTTTAATAGGAGGCTTATCTATTGAAGGAGAAGCAGATAGCTGGGATTTTGGTGTAGGTATGCAACATTGGACTGTTATATATCATCTTATGAAGTGTTTACGAGAAATTGTGTTACATCCTTGATAAACTTCTATCACTTTATTCAGAACAGATAGCATCTAAGCAACTGTATTCCAAAATAAGTTATTTGTATATTAAGCATCTAAAATGGAGTCATGACTTTATATGTATATATAGAGAGTGCCCTATGTATAATATTTTTCTTTGAATGTAATATATAATGGTAATGAATACCTTGAAGGTGAAGAGAGAGTAAATAGGTGAAGAGGGCTCTATATAATATTCAGATAACTCAGGCCACACAAATATTTTACAAACACAAATCTCCATTGACTGATATATCCCCTGCAGTGCTTTCATGGCACATATGTTGGACCACTATGAAACATTCTAGATTTCATGTTTAAGATGAAGATGTTGAGGGGCATGAGTGGTCATACTGAATAATAGGTGGGGATTTAGTATTAATGTTTAGTAGTCTCTGCAAAAATAACTACCCTATACGATAGTTTTGATCATGTATTAGGTGGAGGCATAAATGTGTATGTTCAGAAGAGGGAGAAGAAGTAAACATGACCAGGAGGACAGGATGACAAGAATATAAACAGTGAGGAACAATATTTGATAACAAAATCTGAATCCCACTTTGAGCCACCCATGGCTAGCCAAACTGTATACCTTCACTTGCCTGTTGATGTATCCAGGATTTTACCACCATGACCCCAGAGCAACCATAGGCCGTCCATGCTGCCTTGACAAGCTAACGAAAGCTTGTAATGTTTTGCATTGGTCCAGGAGATATATGGTAGGTAGGTAGGGTGGTATCACTTTGTAGTTGGGGTAAAGGTGAGTTTTGTGTTCTTGTTGTGTTTTTTAGAATGGGGAAGACTACAAGGATATGGGTCTTCTGAGTTATCTTAAAAAACTTCCTCACCCATCTTTCATCAACGTCCCAATCCTATGGCTGCAATTTTGTTTAATGTATGAACCAAAGGAGCCTTAAAAGTCAAGGTGCCTGCTTTTCTTTCAAAATTTTATGGTGCCAATAATAGGTAGAAAAACACCATTGTTATAGATCCTGCCAAACTTTTTAGATGGCATTGCCCATATTTGTCTGCATATTTTTTTGGAATGACATTGACCCAAGTTTTCTTTTCTCTTTGAGAACCCAAACTGTCTTTTGAAGTTAAGCAAGTTCAATTCGTAAACAAACTCTTATGTCAAATTTTCATTATGTAATCAAAATCCACTTTCTTTGAATATATTTTCGTTTAAAGGAAATTTGATGCCTTGTTTTCTTTTATTAAAAAGAAAATTTTCCACTTAGAGGGTCAGTTATACCAAACACTTGAATTCCATGTTAAACCTATCACCTTTCTAATTGTGTTACCTATCACCTTTCTATTGTGTTACTTTAGACTGAATTTATTCTCTATGGATTATAGATACCTCTCCATGGATTATAGATACCTTTCCTTTTCTTAATTAAGGTATAATTGGATCTTTGAAGCTGAATGGACCTTACATGTTCTTCAATGTTTGACAACTGGGAAAGTAAACATATTCACATGAGCTGATCAAGTAACCTCTAGGCTTTCTTCTAGCAATTTTATCACCCCTTTTAAACTATTAAACTCTTCTGATCCATTTCTATGACGTTGGAAAAACTTTTATGCCCAGTGATGCTTTTGATTCACTCACTTCTATGCTGATTGAAGAATGGAAGAGAAGTTAAATGTTTTCTCAACCAAATCGAAGTGCATGAGCATGCTGAGTACTTAAAATATTCCAAAGTTTCATTATAATGTTTTCTTGATCATTATAATAGAAAAATTGTCCTCATCGGCTTTTAGTAGTTTTAGCTGTGTATATATTCCAAATCGAAAATTTGCTTGAGGACCTAAAGTTCTGTTCATGCAAAAGGTTTGATCTTCTGATATTTCCTAGCTATAGTTTTTCCTTCTTTGTTTTCCATGCAGATCATAAATACCCAATGCTAAATTATCTTTCATGCATCTTCCCAAAAACAAATAAAATAAAATGAGTGACATTTTTTGCAGCAACTTCTTGCATGCAATACATTCCAACAAGCTTGGCATGGTAGTTTGTGAGCACTTAGTGATATGTGTAAAGAGCCATCACTGAATTTTGTCTGTGCATTCTATTATTTTCTCAAACAGGTGCTGGATTTTATCTCAATGCTACCCAGGAGAAATGGAAGAACTGGCGTATGTATGATTATGTTGTCAAGGAGTTACCCAAACTTCTGAATGAAAATTTTCCACAGCTTGATACATTGCGGGCATGTATATCTGGTCACTCAATGGGTGGACATGGTGCTTTGACAATCTACCTGAAAAACCTAGACAAATATAAGGTAGTAAATCTTTTATTATAAAAAAAAAACTGTAGTAAATAGGTTTGTATAATTTTGTTTTCTACATTTAATGCAATTATTGGAATGGATCTTGTTGCTATCACTGTAGAATCTTACATTGGTTTTAACTCCTTTCTGTGACTTTTAATTCACTATTCTCCAGTCAGTATCTGCCTTCTCACCAATTGTGAATCCTATCAACTGCCCATGGGGTCAGAAAGCTTTCTCAAATTATCTAGGTGGCAGTAAAGCTGACTGGGAGGTAAGTCTAGAAATCTAGTTAATCAATTATTTGTTATGATCTTCTGGTCCCTACTTTGTAACAAGCTGTATGCAAAAATGCAGGAATATGATGCCACTTGCCTAGTTAAGAAGTTTAATGATGTGTCAGCCACCATTTTAATTGATCAGGTATGATTTGTGTCGTGCAATATTTGCCAGCTGTGATTTTCATTGTTTGTCTTTCTTGATACGATAATTGTTTAACTTTGTTGGTTTACCACTGTTTCCAAAACCTTAAGATGCTGCATGCATGCCTATTATATTTTAATTGTTTCTCTTAGTGCCTTCATGCAATTCAATGTAGACTGAGTGGTTGCAGTTGCAAGAGTCTGAACTAACTACATAGGATCACTACTCTGATTCCGTATTTTTATTTTTTTGGTTATCAATCTGTCAGAAACCTTTAGTTAGGACGCAGGCCAATTGCCTTTTATACTAAAGAAATTTCCTTGAAAGGGCTATTGATTCGAAGATGCATCACAAATTTGCATTCAGCATTGTAGGTAAATTTTTTATGATACAACATGGTAGAGGAGAGAAGTAACAAGAACCCTTTTTTTTTTTTTCCCTAAAACCTTTAAAAATTAGTTGCGGTATTGGATCATTGTGGTTGATCATGTCAATCCCGTAAATGGTTCTTTACTTTTATTATGTTTCATTCTTACTATTCCCATATTGATCAATGGAAAACTGGAGGCTGCTTCATCTCTCATGAGCTTAACAGTCTGGTCACACAACAGTCCCAAGACCTTTATGCTTGAAGGTGCTGGTACTTATTACTGGAATTGCTGCATAGACTTGAACCCCTGAGGCTAGACCATGCGATGAGTGGCATATGAAAAGCGTTAGTATTAGGTTAAGTCATGGGTTTGATCCCATCCTATGTTATTAAAAACCAAAGCAGTTTACAGTTTATGTGGCCTAGTGACAACAGATGCCAAAATTCAAACTCATGCTAGGCATAAGCACAAGGTTGTTAATTAAGAGCATACTGTCTTTGCATTACAAAAAAGGGATTTGGAATCTATGAACAACAACAATAATAATGATTACTTTATCTACCGGAGGTTGCTGCCATCTCACTAGGCCCTTTTTGTGTAGATTTTATTTGTGTTTATTAACCAGTGAAGCTAATTAGTCATTACTATTATTTTTGGCGAAGGGGGAGGATGACAAATTCTTGCATGATCAGCTACTACCACATAAGTTTGCAGAGGCATGCAGCAGTGCTAAAGTTCCACTTCTACTGCGTACCCAGCCCGGTTATGATCACTCGTACTATTTCATTGCTACCTTCATAGACGATCACATCAGTCACCATGCTCAAGCTGTTAAACTGCCTACACCACCATGAAGGTTGTGCTTGTTATGAATCTAGAACCGAGAAAGCTTAAAGAACTTTGGATAATATCTGCTTCTTTGCTCTTATACTTGGTTTCTTTGACAATACATGTTTCGGAGAAATATGTGTTATCCATGATATGTGCAGTTTATGTCTTTTAATAATAACTATTTCCTAATGTCCGTAATACTGATCATTCTCATAGAATGGCATTCTTCCTGCTATATATTTTGGGCATTGTTTCATGGTGAGAACAGAGGATTTGCATGAATACCGTTTTAGGATTGTAGTGCTCTTACAATTGGTACAACCAGTATTTTGCAGACTCATAAGTACATGTAGATGGGTCCATTCACACTCATTTTTGGGATCTTTAAACTGATGCGAAATGTCAATGAGTGGAATGGCACTTCTCTTTTTTTTTTTTTTTTGGGGACAAAGAATAGCACTCTTTCAGATTGGAAACATTGAGCTTAATTTCAAATTCACATTTATCTTGTTCTTATCAATAAACTTCTCATGGCATAACATAACATATTGTATATATTGATTTTTCTATCTTGTACTTTACGCGACACCTGCAAAGTGATGCAAATCTCAATTTGAATGGAATAGAAAACCTTCAACCACAGATTAACCCTCGTCAACCACTACCCTTTTGACTTTCACAAAATAATGTTGAACAATTATAGGGGAAGGTGCATGGTCAAACCAAATACTTGAACATTATTATACTAGAGCAGTTGAGCACATACAACTGAACCACTAAAGTGCACTAGCAAAATGTAACCCAAAAAATAAAAAGGTTCACTAGCAAACCAGCACAAATATTACATTAGACTCTAGGGGAGAAATGATGATAGTCTTTCTTCATTAACACACACTCTATGCGATGAGGAAAGGCAAAACAATCAACATGAAGTCCTCGTAACTAAAAGTTGCATGACCAGTGTATGCTTTGTCCTTCTCCTTAAACTTCTCAGTTAATCCCTGCAAGAGACACAATAAACAATTGGAAAGTGAATTTCCATCAAACTTATTGGTTAACCCGTGAATTTTCATCTTTACTCTCTACTTCTTTTCCCCTGATGGAGTTAAACCTTTTTCTTAGGTATTTAATATCGCAAAGTTTAAGGGGATGTGAAATGGGTACAAGGATTCTTCTTTCAAAATTGGCTATGAGCTAAAGGTAAAAAGTTCAAGACTTCAACCATGGTGCAATCCAAAACTAAATTACTCGCACAATCACAGTAGTAGTAGTAATGCTGATTCACATATAAATAAGATTTAGGCACAAGTAAGCTCACCTTAACAGTAAGACAACACCTGCATTTCATCAAAACAAAAAGAAGCAATGATTTCAGATACAGCGATTTGAGTGATCAAAGAAAATGGAAATAGACCACCAAAAGAAAAAAACGAAATAAACAAAGTTAAGAAAAGAGGAGAGAACGTACTCGATGAAATTATCATATTCAATGGCCTTCATGTGGCCTCCAGTCTTATCAAACTTGGACACCAGCAAATCCAAAACCGCAGGTGAGACAGAAAATCCCAGACTCCCCAATGCATCTCTCAACTCATTTGAGTCAATTTTCCCACTCCTGTCTCTGTCGAACTTCTCAAATATTCCCTAATTCACCCAATTACACAACACTAAGTAATCCAAATCTCAAAATTACCAACTAAAACAAACAAGAGTAAAAAACCTATGAAGATTACCCTCCAGTTCTGAAGACTGTAAAACACCGCGGTGAATTCCTTAGGCCCTGTATTCACAATTTACCCAAAACAAGAAATCAATAAAAGTTACTGACGGTTTAATTTCATATATATTGGTCCATGACTCCATTCTCTCAAAAGTCCAATTACTATAATCTGTGGGCCAGGCAATTTATCGCGGGCCCAAATACAAAATAAACGCGGTTGGATTACGCGGACACGTGAAACATCGTGGCAAATTTTGATGCGAGTCTCACGTGGCAAGAGATCATCGAGGGGCATCACCGACATTTCACAATCCGAATGCATGGACCACTCGGCATCCGTGACCAAAACGGTGCCGTATTGAGACCACTCAGCCCCGGAGAGGCGATCAACCACCGGGAGCAACCCTAATTCTGAGAGTAGGATCGGCCAATTTGGAGGAGAAAAAGAAGTAAAATTAGAGAGAGGAATGGTTTTACCGATCTTTCTGGTGTTGGTCTGGGTGAAGAGATACATGAGAAGATGAACAGTCCTCAAGCTGAAGCTCTGATTGTACGACGAGAGCGCCTTCTGCAACTCCTTGTCGTCGATGAGCCCGCTGCCGTCCTGATCAGCAATCTGGAAGCAGGCCACCACGTTCGGGTCCGTGCCGGGCGGGAACGACGACGGCACCAGAGCACCGAAGGGGCTTCCGTAGCCCGGAGCCGGGGCCGGGGTCGGGTATCCGCCGCCGCCGTGTTGTGGAGGAGCCGCGTACGGAGCACCGTATCCGGCGCCGCCGCCGCTGCTTCCGTGAGGAGGAGCGGCGTAGGGAGGCGCGGAGGGAGCTCCGTAGGGGGAGGCCTGGTGTTGTTGGTGTTGGTGTTGGGCCGGAGGAGGTGCGCCGTAGGGAGGGGAGGCGGGGTAGGGTTTGCCGGGCGGAGGGGCGCTGCCGTAGCCGTAGTTTGGCGGTGGTTGTGGGTATCCGGACATCTTTGGTTGCTCTCTGTAGACTGTGAGAATAGTGAAATTGGGTTTTTGGTCTGTGGCCCTGGTGGTATCGACTTATATGGGGGAGAGAATCCTCTCCTAAGCTAAGTTTTTAGCTGAGTTAACTAAGTTTTCTCTCAGATTAAGACACATGACTAATATCACATCTAAATGGCTGCATCTCTTTTGAGTTGGGATTTTACAATAATACCCATTTAAGCTTCAAGATTTCTCATTTATATGGAATATGGATGCAAGCTCAGACATTGGGTGTAAATTACAGTGTTGCCCTTTGTTTCAAAATATTTCCTTTCTTTTTCTATTATTCTTTATGCACCAAGTCTTTTCCTTTTTTTTTTCTCTCGGTTAATTCGTAGCTATATCAAAAGATTATCAAGTCTAACAATCAATAACAATAAAAATAGGAAGTTCTTGGTGTTGGGTGAAATAAACGAGGGTGTGAAATTAGACTGGAGTTGTAATGATCCAAGATACTGTTGGAGTAGATTATTAAAAATAGTTTTCTACTTTCCTTGATTAGAATTTTTGGTTTTAAGGCATTCAGTTATAATATCATTAATAACGTGTTGGTTATGTGTCCAAATCTCATTAGCATCATGAATGAGTAGGTAAAACAGAAAAGTTTGTTTTGAAACTCTCGAGAATGAGTTTGTTTGATCATTCTCAGCACTAGCATCCTTTTATATTCTAATTTCTCTTTTCCATTTTGTTAGTAAACATTGGAGTGTTCTTATCTTGTTTACTTGATGAACAAAAAAACTATCATGACAATGCTGCTGAGAAGGGAAATCAGAAAAAAAAATTGGAACTATTTCTGAAAGGTGCAAGATGAAGCTGACAAAGGAGAGCCCCGTCATCATTATCCTTAACCAGAGAAGGGAGAAACCCCAACTCTTCCACCCAAAATTTTAGTGCCGCCGCTTAGAAACCCTAGCGAGACCCTCATGGCCTCATCCTCTTTGAGAGAGTAAGAAATAACACATTAAAGATTTTCGCCTTCATAACTAAAAGTAATTCTACTGCAGCTTTTATCTGGTCATGTAGAGACTCTCTGTCTTTGAAGTCTGCGGGAGGCAAATTTAGGAGGATAGGTTGCTATTATGACTAGTTGCGTTGCCCTATTGGAGCACTTTTGGTGCTCTATGGGTGGCCCTGGACATCCGGTTTTAGAGGGTTGTTGGAGGCGCACAGGGACAACTGGGTCGGATATGCAAATGGTTATGATGGCTAACATGGTATGGGTACTAGGTGCCTGGACTTCGACAGCGTTGGAGAGATCTCAAGTTTGAGAAATATCACCAAGGATACCCACACATCCTGTGCCATTTGATTGTAAGCATGGGTTGTGTAGGGTTATTTTGGATGAGTTTCTTTGTTTTTAAAAATGTTGAATTGCTTAGGTAATGAGTCTTTTAGCAGTCTCATTAGAATATGTTGTTATGTGTAATTTCGCTGATCAATAAATGAGTTGGCATGATTTGTAATTTACTTAGACAATCTCTATAATTCTACCATCCCATAACACAATCATTTTTTGTTCAGTACTTTAATAGAGAGTAGACTGTTTTTTTTTGTTATATAATAGTAGTTCATTTGAACAATGGACTTGGCAATAGTTTCCTTTAAAACAAATTTAAAGCCATGTAGAATGATCGTATGTAAGACTCTGCACGTGTAAAGCTTTCATAGATCCGTCCTTCTAACGCGGGACATTAAGTCAAATTCCAAGTACACTCTGGGGCAGATTTAGAATGGGAGAGCGTAGAAACTACTTCTAGTTAATCTTCTTGAATGTTATAGTTAAGTTTCATATTCATGTGTTTTACAAGATTATGAAAACACAAAAGTGTTCATAGAAATATCCTAAAGAATTGTGTATTAAATAAAATAAAAAGAAGCGAGTTGCGATTGATTATTTAAAATAGACACATTTAGAAATTTGCAAAACTATGTACAGGTTTGCAACCTTATTGATAACTTACTTTGGTGGTAATGCATAATCGGATTATGCAAAATATTTGTTACTTTTGGAATCCAATATTGTGTAATTGTGAACCACAACTAAACTCATATTTTTTTCTTTTCTTCCAATTATGAAGTGCATATCCCATTGGTTGTGAGTTGTAATCTACCGACTCAATCATCAGCCAAAAGACTTTTTCCTTTTTGCATATGCTTCTACACTCATTGACCCCAAGTAGCTAGTTCTTAATATCATGATGTGAGCGATGTGCGTATGAATGGTATATTACAATAATGCAAGATCAAGTCAAGATGATACAGATATTAATGCAAAACCCAGTCAAGATGATATAGATAATAAAACCCAGTTTTCTCGAACCAATCTTTGATTTTTTTTTAAAAATTATTTACATTTATTTTTAAATTCAATCCATTGGAGAGTTACTAGTTGTATGTGTTTGAACTTTGAACGGACTTTGTATTTTTGAATCTCAGCCCAAAAAAAAAAAGGCTCTTGTTTAAGTAAATCTCTACTTTGTGTTTGGCCCAAATTCTAGGTTACTTGACCTAGTGGTAATAAGGTTTAATTAGAAAAATCTAGAGATATTCATTGATTGTATGATTACATTTCCTTATACAATTCATATTCTATGCCTTGTAATTCTCTATATAAAGAGGACCCTATTATCAATGAGAACATACAGCAATTCTCTCTCAAATATTGATTCCTTACAACACGTTATCAGCACGAAGCCTAAACCCTGAAACTCTAAATTCGTAGCCTTCAAATCCCAGAAACCACCGCCGCCCACCCTGAAGATCTCAACTCTAGAAATCCAGAACCAGTCGGAAAAACACTGAACCGGCCTCAGGAAGTGACAGAAGTTTCCCTGCCTGGTTCAAAGCTTTTACCTCCGCCTCCGATCGCCATACTGCACCATCAGAAGAGCCTTGATCCCAAATTACCTGAACCGGAAACCTTATTCCCGGAACCGGCCTGAAGCCACCTGAACCAGCCACCTGAAGTCACTGCACTTTGAACCGCCGCCTATTGCCAGCCCCTTTTTTCAACCCTACGTTAGCCTCAACCCAGAAGCAAGGAAAGGCTCGGCCCAGAAGCAAAGAAGCAGTTCGGCCCAGAAGTAGAAGGAGAACAGATCGGCCCAGTAGTAGAAGGAGCAGGTTCGGTCCAGTGACGCAGCCCACTGACATCTGCTTGAGCCACGTCAGCGTCTAGTCAGCATCGCCACCTCAGCAACAGATTTTCCACGTCAGCACCGGTCACTGATCCGGCCGCCGCAGGCCACTTTCCGGCGACTTTTTCGACGACCAATTTAAATGTATTTTTTCCTAAAAGTTCCCTTTTTTTTATAGTTTTTAAATTCAATCTCTCTTCTTTTTATCGGGGACTTGCAACTTCCCTTCTTCTACCCCCCTTTCTTTTTCATAGGGGAGGCCTAAAGCCGAACTGTGGGGGTTCGTGCTCATTCCAAGCTTGGAGCATGTAGAATCCTCCAAACTTAGAGTTTGTTGAGAAGAAAATGATAGACCACATACATCGTTGTTTCGATCTAATCCAAAACCCCTCTTGGAATCAGATTTTCTTGGAAGCGACTATGCTAAGAAAATCCCTAATTTCTTGGAAGCGACTACGCTCAGAAATTTTATAGTTTTTCATGGTATCATTTTTCGCTCCGAAACTAACCATAATCTTGTGTTGTTTTTCAGGATGAGTAACCTGAATAAGTTGAACTTTGTTCCACTGGAGAGAACTGGCGCAAGGTACCATAGGTGGGTCCGAGATGTGCCCCAACATCTTAAGGCTGATGCACTTCTGGAAACCATCCAAGAGCCTAGTCAGAACGTGCTCTCTACTGAGGAAGCTACTGCTTTTGAAGCAAATCAAGCTAAAGCCATAATTCTCATGACAAGGCACAGGAATGACATGCTTCAAAGTGAATACCTCAATGAGGAAGACCCCATAAAACTATGGCTGGAACTTGAGCGCGATTTGGCAACGTTCGTGACTCCCTGCTTCCTGGTTTAGAAGTGAGAAGGCATAGCCTCCGCTTTTGTGATTTCAAGTCTGTGCTTGATTATAACTCGGAAGCTCTTCGTATCAAGTGTTTGATGGAGTTTTGTGGCAAAGCGATAACTGATACGATGTTGATCGAGAAGACTCTCTCTACCTTCCCCGTCTCTGAGAATTATCTGATTGATGTGAATGCAGCACGTATCACAAGGTTTCATGAGCTCATTGGAGCCATGAACGTAGCTGAAAAGGACGAGAATATTCTTGTGAAGAACTATAATGCTAGACTCGTGGGAACTAAGTCGATTCCGGAGTCTAACTATAGTCGCGCCCCCAATGGAGGATGCAAGGAGCAAATCCCAAAGAGTAGGGACAATTCTGGTCCATATTCTCGCCCTAAAGAGGAATGAAATCGCTAAGAGAGGCGTGCACGGAACCGTAGAGGTCAACGTATGAAGAGAGAGAGAGGCGAAGCCTCCGACCATGGTGGTAACGCCACCAAGAGCAATGGTCGTCCAAATCGCACCCCAAAGGCGTCTCGATCAAGGGAGCCTGACCGTAATGATGTTTGTCTTCGATATGGATCAACTAGACATTGGGCCAAAGCATGTAAAGCATCCCAGAAGGTTGCAAACGCATACAAGATGTATCGTGAAGCAAGGGAGGCAAACTACATGGAACAAGAAGATCAAGATGGCGATCTAGATCTAAGGGTGGAAGACCACAAGAATCAAGACTCAGAAACTGGTGATTTTGATCAAGTCTTTTTATTTTCCAAGATATGTAGGCAATTGCCATATTATTTTTGTAATAGATGCCAATGGTATTAGTCTTTCTTCAAAGTAGGCGTACTCAATGTAAGTGTGATGTCTAGGAAGGTTTTGAGATAAGTGGTACTTAAGCAAGCCTTGCTCCACCGACATCTCTCTACTCACCTAGTCACATTTGTATTGGAATTACCGAAAGGAGTTAGACGACTACCATTGTTTTGCATTAGCTTGTTTATTGGATTAGATTTTCTTTGATTAAAGAAACAATGATATAATTTCGTTTGGCTTATTAATAAAAGTTGAGTTCTTTTCTTTATGACTCCTTTTTAATTATTAGATTTTCTTTTAGGAATGGATTCTAGCGAACTACAATGTCTTGCGGATAGTGTGACTACACACACCATTCTACGCCATAGGCAATTATTCTTAGAGATTTTGCCTACACATTCCTCTGTGACTATGATGGCTGGGCCATCAGGTTTAGTTCAAGGACATGAAATGACCCAATAAAAGTTGCCAAATGACACCTTGATCAAAGTCGCAAAAGCTCTTCACGCTCCTAAGGCAAATCGAACCTTATTGAGCTTCAATGATATTAGAGCCAACGGATTCCATGCGGAAATACATACTGGGAACGAAAAAGAGTTCCTTTGCATTACCTCTAATGATTGTGGACGAAAGCGCATCTTAGAGAAGCTTATGTGTCAATCGAGTGGACTTTATGTCACTATAATTTGACCAATTGAATCCAATAATGTTATAAGAGAATATCTCTTAGATTCTGACACATATTGGCTTTGGCATGACCGACTAGGACACCCTGGTAGTGATATGATGCTCCGTATACTAAAGACTTCACATGAACATCCATTCTTCAGAGTGAGAAGAAGCAAGAATCAAAAATTGATTCCCGGAATTAGCAAGACTGCAACAATTGCAGCATTTAGCGCTGCAACAATCTTGGGGAACCATAGGGCCGCCCAAGTCCCATGTGACAACGCCATAAATGGCGCCAATCCTGGCCATGACGCCATGGATGTTTCTTCCCATGGCTAAGACGCCATGGATGCCACTTTCCATGGTTCCAACATCATGATGGGTGATGTAGTCACACATTTTGCTTCTAATAGCGCTACAAACGCTCAGGCCCATCTAAAATCCTCATTAGTTGCTTCTAAGACCCCTCGCTCATTTTGTAAAGCCTGTTCCTTCGGGAAATTAGGACCGAGACCGTCCTACGCAAAGTACTCATTCTGTTCTTACAGAGAATCCAAAGGGATATATGTGGACCAATTCAACCATCATGCAGACCTTTTAAATATTTTATGGTATTGGTTGATGCGTACGTCTACACGATGGTCACATGTCGCATTGTTGTCTACTCGAAATGCTGCTTATGTTAAACTTCTCGCCCAGATTATCGGTCTACGGGCTCACTACCCTGACCATCTTATTAATTCAATTCGACTTGATAATGCTGGGGAGTTTACATCGAAAACGTTCGATGATTATTGCATGTCACTAGGGATTGATGTAGAGCATCCAGTTCCCCATGTTCATACCCAACATAGTCTCGCATAAGCCGTTATCAAACGACTACAGATGATAGCACATACATTGGTTATGCGCACCAATCTCCCTGTTTCTGCTTGGGGATATGCATTATTGCATGCAGCGACGCTCATTCGTCTACGACCCAATGCAACCCAATCTTACTCTACGTTACAGCTAGTGATTGGGTACGAGCCTGATATTTCGCACTTACGCATATTTGGGTGTGCCATTTATGTGCCTATTACGCTGCCACAACATACTAAGATGGGTCCATAACGACAAATGAGCATCTATGTTGGCTATGAATCTCCAACTATCGTCCACTATCTTGAACCCTTGACAGGCGATCTCTTTATTGCTAAATTTGAGGATTTTCAGTTTGATGAGATAGTCTTCCCATTGTTAGGGGGAGATAAGAACACAGATGTTCAACAGGAATGACATAAATTGTCGTGGTCTATCCCCACTATGTCTTATCTCGATCCCCATACCGCGTAGTCCGAACTTGAAGTGTGAAGAATAATCGAGCTCCAGAATGTAGAAGACACTCTGCCTGATGTGTTTTCTGATGTTGCCAAAGTGACGAGATCACACATACCTGTTGCAACGTGCCTGCAAGGATTGATGTCCCGAATAATGGACATAACACCACTCCTATGACACCAGGAAATGACGTCATTGCCCAAAATGGCAATGATGTGGCGTCTATGGCCGCAGGTCCCGCAAGAAAGCATGGTAGACCGATTGGTTCGAAGGATTCTCGCCCTAGAAAGAGAGTGAATGAGGCACAAACAAATCCTTTGATCATCGATACTCAAAATCCATCCCATGAGAATGTTCTGAATTATGGTTATGTCCAAGAGACATCATTGGGGGAAGCCTCAATGTCAAAACCTATCCCTGAGAACGTAGAGATCTCTGTGAATTACACTAGTGTACATGGGACATGGGAAAGAAGTTTCATCATCATTGATGATGTATTCGCGTATTCAGTGGTGTGTGAGATTATTGAGACCGATGACATCGAACCACGCTCCGTTAATGAATGCCAACGTAGAGCTGATTGGCCAAAATGGAAAGATGCGATTCAGGCAGAATTTGATTCTCTAGTGAAAAGAATGGTATTTGGCAAAATTGTACCAATACCGCCCAACACCAAACCAGTTGGTCACAAATGAGTATTAGTTAGAAAGCATAATGAGAGAAACGAGATTTTAAGGTACAAAGCTCGCCTTGTAGCGCAAGGTTGCTCACAACGCCATGGAATCGACTATTAGGAGACGTCATTATGTTCTGCTACCTGCTCAGTTTGGTAGTTTCCAAAAAACTGAACATGTAACTCATGGATGTGGTTACTGAGTATCTATATGGGGATCTAGATATAGAAATATACATGAAGGTTCCAGATGGACTTCAGTTACCCAAATCAAGTGGCTCTAAACCATGGAGCGCGTTTGCGATTAGATTGAAACGCTCACTATATGGATTGAAACAATCTGGACAGATGTGGTATAACCGTCTAAGTGACTACTTGATTGGTAAGGGATAAGTCAACAATGAACTATGCCCATGTGTGTTCATAAAAAGAACAAGTTCCGGATTTGTAATAGTAGCGGTTTATGTCGATGACATGAACATAATTGGCACCCTTAAAGAGTTAAGGGAAACCGCTGAACACTTGAAATCCGAGTTTGAGATGAAAGATCTTGGAAAAACATGGTTTTGCCTCAGTTTGGAACTTGAGCACCGTAGAGATGGTATCTTGATTCATCAATCAACTTATACCCAAAAGATGCTTAGGCGTTTCAACACTGACAAGATTAAGCCTTCAAACACCCCAATGGTCTTCCGTAGTCTTGATCCAAAGAAGGATCCATTTCGTCCAAAAGATGATGACGAAGAAGTGCTAGAGGCAGAAGTGCCCTACCTAAGTGCAATAGGCGCATTATTGTACTTAGCACAATGCACAAAACCGGACATCTCATTCGCTATGAACTTGCTAGCTAGATATAGCTCTGCACCAACACGACACCATTGGACTGGTGTTAAAGAGATCTTCCGATACTTAAGTAGTACGATCGATATGGGCTTGTTCTATCCCTACAGAGAGAAGATGGATTTGGACCCATCAAGTGCCAGGGACGCCATACATGGTGAACTGCGTCCCCTCTCCCCATCCCAAAATGATATAAGTGTTTTGGAAGGTTTTGCTGATACTGGGTACCTCTCTGACCCATATAAAGGTCGCTCCCAAACTGGTTATGTTTTCACCATGGGAAAGACCTCGATATTTTGGAGGTCTACAATGCAGACCTTAGTCGCTACCTCTTCTAATCATGCAGAGATTATTGCTCTTCACGAAGCAGTTCATGAATGTATATGGCTTCGATCCATAGTTATGCATGTTCGAAGCAATTGTGGTCTGAAGTCTACCACAGATGAGCCAACAAGCATCTATAAGGATAATGCTACTTGCATTGAATAAATAAAGCAAGGCTACATCAAAGGCGACAACACCAAGCATATATCGCCCAAATTCTTTTACAATCAGCAACAACAGAATCTCCTCAAGATCAAAGTAAACCAGGTTTGATCTGAGGACAATGAGGCATACTTGTTTACTAAGTCATTGCCCAAATCCACGTTCGAGAAACATGTGGCAAGAATTGGCTTGCGGAAATTCTCTGAACTCCCATGATAGTAGTCATCAGGGGGAGGCGCCGACATCAGGGGGAGATGTCTACATGCTCGTCTCGAAGCGTGAATGGTGTGTTGTGCTATTTTCCCCTTTCGACCGAGGTTATTTTTGTCCCACTAGGTATTCGTTACTCTGCAAGGTTTTTAGGGAGGCAACGAGAGAAACACTGCGTTTGGGCAACACAAGGGGGAGTGTTTAAGTAAATCTCTACATTATGTTTGGCCCAAACTCTAGGTTACTTGACCTAGTGGTAATAAGGTTTAATTATAATAATCTAGAGATGTTCATTGATTGTATGATTACCTTTCCTTGTACAATTCAGATTTTATGCCTTGTAATTCTCTATATAAAGAGGCCCCTATTATCAATGAGAATACACAACAATTCTCTCTCAAATATCGATTCCCTACAACAACTCTTTAAAATTGTCTTAGGGATACAAAATTTGTACATGATATATTAAGAATGATAAAGAATGAATTGTGTTGGACATGCAATAGTCAATAGGTAAAAAAACAAAAACAAAAAAACTAGTTTTATGAGGTTAAGAGACTCAAGTTTCTGAACCATCAGTGGTGATCCTTCGTCGAATCTATCGGTGTGGCCTTGTGTCGTGAAGCTCGTCAAATGGTTATTCTCTCATCGAATAAGTATGGGTGATATTGCATGTGTTAGTGACTTGTCCAACCACTAGAGGTGACACAACCAGATTTTGAGCAAGTTTAGGCATTGGACATTTGGTATGAGCCAAAGGATTGTAGTTTCATCTCTCTCTTTGAGATTTGGGATTTAAAGTCTAAATATCAGATGAGTCTGATTAGGTCTTCATATGATGTTTAAAATTAGACATTTCAGGAGGGTGTCTTACTACCACACTTGACTAGGTAATTACTATACCATACTCAACTTATAAGGATGGTACAAGGGGAAACCCAATTCCCTTCTGTGAGGTTGACTTTGTGATCTTGACTCTTTGCAGCAAGACCCTCCTAGTTGTGCGAGACTAGGCCCAAAATCATTCAAAGGTTGACCCAAGAACAATTTCGTTGTAACCTGTTAGATGTAACTGCAGCTATTTGGCTTGACGATAACGGCAACTACTTGGCTTGATGATAACATCAGCTACTTGACCTGATGATAACAGCAGCTATTTGGCTTGATGATAACAGCAGCTACTTGGCTTGACGATAACGGCAACTACTTGGCTTGATGATAACAGCAGCTACTTGGCTTGACTTCATAAGAACAGGACTTATAGGCGGACATGGTGTGGGAGCTCGATGCATGAGAGTTTAGCAGAGAGGGAGAGTTCCAGCAGTAACATGATTTCTGGATTTTGGATTAAGGTTGGTTGGGAGGAATTGATGGCTGGGGATTCAGAGATAAAGCTTGATCTCTTGCTTGATGTTTCTGGGCTGTTGTGACTTGGCTTCCTACGGCAATGAACTCTCCTTTTATAGAGGTGATAGACGAGAAGGATTTGTGCCAAGAACCAGAGGCTTTGAAAGGGTATTCTTAGTTTTGGTGGGATCATTCTAAAACTCTCAGCGTTTGTTTTCCCCATGAAACCAGAAGAGTGAAAGCTTGCTTTGGCTATGTGGGTAAAGACTGGTGGCGCAGGTATAGGACGGTGATGGAGATCCCAGATTTCGTGCTGTTGTGATTTTTGAGAGATCATAATCCCTTGATTTGTGCTATTGTAAATTGTGATCACAAAAATCTAAGGATTATTGGGAATTGAGGCAGGATTTCGGAGGATGAGAGTTGAGAAGCTTTTGTATAGACTTGGGGTTCTTACCAGAAAAAGGGTGGAGTAGTAATCCCAGCAACAACTTGATGGAACAACGTTCCTGATTTGGGGAAGACGACTCCAACGATTTTTGGGCTACCGGTTCTAGTGTAGTGGACTTTGGGTAGGAGAATGACTCTAGTGGGCTCTAAGTCTTGTTGTGCTTGCTTTCATCTCTCTACTAGCCCATGTTAAGATATTGGCCCTCGAAGCATGAATTTTGGTTCCCAAGTCCAAAATTACTGACGGGCCTTATCATAACAATGGGCCTCGCACGATCCGTTACCTTCCACACCACATCCCGCCGTATAAGCCCCAAACGTAGCTTGGGTCTACGTGTATCGCATGGTAAGTAAGCGTGTTGGCTCATTTGGAAATGCCTATCAATCGTTTGAGTATTTAGACATCTCATATCGCTTGTTAAATGGAGAACTCTCTTTTGACATAAAAGTGGGCTCGCTTGAAGGCCCAATTAGGTTACGAGGTTGATGACTCATTCCCTTTGCCTGTCACTAGTTAAATTCGAACTTGTGGAAATTTGGGTATCAACACCTTCCAACCACTGGAGTTGAAGGTTGGATTGCGAAATGTAATAGCAAATAGTGGCGGAGGCAGGAATATATGTAAATGGGGGCAAAAAAAATTTCTTTTCTTTTCTGCCTCTCCTCTACTTGTGAATTCAGAGAGATCTCTCCCTCATTGTCTTTATTCCATTCTATCCATTCTTCCTCAATTTAGAATCCACATCATCTTTCTTTCCCAAACATCTAATTCCTAGTCTCTTCCAGCTCTGATTTGGATAAAATTCATCCATATCTTTAATTTGTAAACTCAATCTTAATAAAAGAATAAAAACTCTGAAAAAAAATGTGGGTTATCATCAGAATCTCCATTACACCACTCCAAAATCAATTTTATTAATTAAATCTCAAAAAAATTTGGTCCTTATTCGCATCCAGCCGACAATGTCTTGATCTCATGAAGATGAGCAGATCGGACAACATCACCTCTCACAGCTGATATCAACAACGGAGTCTCCGTCCGTCCTCTGCACTTTGTTTCTCTTCCTATAAATTTTCTTTAGAAAAGAATGCAAAATTAAGGGTATACTCTATATGAGACGAGTGAAAGATTATGAGAAAACAACCTCTGAGGAAGTATGGAAAAGTAATGGAACTGAAATGATCATATGAGGCAAAAATAAAAGAAAATGTATTGAAAACAAAGAAGTACATTTATAGAGTAAATGTAATGAAACTGAACTGAAATGATATTATTTAACTTAATGTCAGCAAAAGAGGCCCACTTAGAGGAGCACTATTAATATATGCCTAATCTAAAGCTATAGGACCAAAGGAAGCTCAATTAATCAACAGCTATGGGACAAAAACAAGCTCAATCAACAAAATTCATGATTTTAGTGAGAGGCAGTGGGCTCACTTGTCCTTCATTGGCTCCGCCACTGAATTAGCAAAAGTGGTTCCAGATAAAGAAAAATGTTTGAGTAATAAAATGGTGGAAGAACATAACCGCAATGGACCAAGTGAGAAAAAAAAGTACTACAGTTTTTGGATTGGATTGGATATTTGGTACGTATAAAATCAATCCTGATAAACAACTCCACCCAATATCTAACTACTCTTTTTGGATTGGCACCTACGTCTTATGATATATGACTTCAAGTCAAAACTGGATGAAGACTACTCCAAGTTTTCAACAACTTCCTCATGGCCGCCTCTAATATATCTACGTGTGTGACGAACCACTTAATTGAAGAATTTGGAGGTATTCCGGTGTATAATGTTGAGAGTTGAGACTTGAGACTTGAGTCTACTATCTGATTAGTTAATATTGACATACTATAACGATAAGATTACAACACCATTTATGAATTTACGTATCAATATTTTACTGTTGGTGTTAAATTATTTCTTTTGATATGTACTTTTTCTATTAATTGAGTTTTAAATTTCAATAGTGGAGCTATCTTGTGACTTAAAGTACTAGAAAGATTATTATCCGTAACGTCACGGTTTTTCCATTTATGATTTAACGTGATCATCAAGGTTCATATATAATCCAAGCAAAACAAAAACTCATAGTTTTGTTTTTTAGAGTAGCACCCTTTACATGCACTACTCTTACACTAATCTAATGACTCGACAACCATTCATGATTTCGATAAACAGAAAATGAGACTTCAATTTTTCTTTAATATTATTACTGGATTTACTGCCACTAATAAGAATAAGAATTGAATCCATGATCTTCAAAATTCCAAAATCAACAGATTTCTGCTCACTGATATATTCAGTTGATTGTATCTATCGACTCTTGAAGTCTTCACTTATTTTATCAGTCATTTCTTTTGCTTTTTTAATTTTTTTTTTCCGAAAAGTTTCTTTTGCTTTTTTAGGGCGTGGTTTCT
>BDJD01001010.1:209641-228806 GCA_002564525.1 Rosa multiflora | reverse complement strand
GCCCAACATTAGGTGGAGGAAGCCCAACACCAGGTGAAGGAAGTCCGAGACGAGACTATCAGTTTCACCAAACAAGGTAGCCTGGAGGCTCAGGATCAGGTGAAGGAAGCCCGAGGCCATACCTTCAGTCACAAGAGGTGAACGACCAAGGCTAGGCACAGGACTACCAGGGCATACCTTCAGTCACAAGTGGACGACCAGGGATACTCACGTAGCCAAACTAATCGAAGGAAAAGATAGGCCCACTTGAAGAAAACAACCCCACCACTTTACACTTGGATTTCAACGGAACCTCTGTTGACTCGTTGATGCCGAAATTGGCACCAACACAATATTCTCCCTCTAGAATCATCTTTCTTCATCTCCTCGAATATGTACTCTCCCATCTTCCTCTCCCATGCATTAAACAACGCGACGACATGTCGTCGCTTGGAGTAGGGAACAGTCTCACCAAAAACAACTACGAAAACCCCCCACGCCAAAACTAGGGTAAAGACAACAAAGTCGGGATTATCAAACAGGATTACAGGAAGTACAACTTCCTTCGAAAGTGCACAAAACGGTTCCGATTGACGTGGTAATATCTCTTGGAAGAGCAGATATAATAAGGACGGTGTTGCGGTGTTCCGGTGATTCTTCCGAGTTGTGGAAGGAGTTTAGGTGAAGTAGAATACGAAGAAGAAGAAAAGGCAGGAGACCAGATTCGGCAACGAGATTGAGATGGGCTTTCTAGCTAAAGCTTTCGGGACAATCTTTGGAGTGAAACCGAGAAGACATCGAGCACAAGCTTTGGTGTTCTGTGATATGGCAGGTCTGTTTGACTGTTTGTATGATACTAGAACTTTTTTTTTTTTTTAGAAGAAGTTTATATAATTCACTTTGTGACTACTTAAAAGTTCAAATAGAAGAAGAAGTGAAGTAGTTGGTGAGTCGTGGCCTGTTCGTGAGATGACCTAACGAACTCTGAAGGTTATAGATTCAAATCTCACTAACATCGATAAGGAATGAGGTGTACGTGGGTGGGCTTAAAAGAAAAAAAAGAGAAGAAATTACTAATTCGTGTTGGGGTCCATAATTGATCCACTTGTTGGTCGATCTCCTTGATGTATTTATTTTGCATCTTCTATTGAGCTTCACCAAAATATCGCGATCATATTGATCCGGAGTATCACTGATGAAAAACAGAGAATGAACCGAAGCTAATTGAGTTTGCATTGCTTCAGTTTCAATCTCTCTGGAAACAAACCAAACTACTACAAACTTGACGACGTTTTTGTGTCCTTTTAAAAAATAAAACTAAATTTTGTTGGTCTAAAGTCAAAACCACAATTTGCCTATATGGTTGCCTCTCTCTCTCTCTCTCTCTCTCTCTCTCTCTCTCAAACCAATTAATCCAAACCAAAATTGAGCTGAATTACTTCTCGAAAAAATCCAAGGAGAAGAAAAAAAAATTTCTTTCAAAACCTTCCTGTCAAAAGTGTATGCCCGGTCCAACGGCACGCCCTTGTGGCGGCAGAGTCGGTCGGGCCAAAGTGGACCTCGTGTCCCGATGTTGGTGGCGTTATTGCCGGGTACAGGCGGCATGGTGTTGGCTTCGCAGTCTAGTTTGCATGGTGACCTTGTCGGGGACGAGAATTGGTGGTTAGATGGAATTCCGACAATATTGGTGTAGTGCTGTCACTCCATCTCGGATCGGAGTGGGGTCGATGGAAAACTTAGCCATCTAGTGGGAACAAAGGTGTGGAGGCGAGATCGGGTTCTGAGATCCCCAAATAGGGTCAAAAAATTTCGAACTAGGTGGGTTTTTTTTGTGACAATCTATTGAGGAGAGTGGCTGGGAAAGACGGCTGCTTCCAATCTGGGTGTTGGAGCTAGTGGTGGGAGTTTTCCAATCTGGGTGTTGCAGTCGGTGGTGGGAGGACAAGAGCGTAGCACAGATGGATGTGGTGCTACACCTGCAACCTTCATCCTTAGATTGGGCTTGGTGAAAGTTGGGCCTGGGCTATGACCCTTGTCCCATTTTACTTTTATGTTTTGTTTTATGTTTATTTAATTGATTAATTTCAGTTTACCTTCATGAGGTTTGGGGATGTCATCATGACACCCCCTCTATTCTCAATTTTGAATTTTTACCCCCCAAACTTTCCAATTTCAATCAGCCGTGTCCAATTTCTCCTATTCCGTCCAAATTGGACGTTAATGCTGACGATCAGACCCACTTTGAGAGCTAAAATTGTCATTTCAAGACAAAAAAAAATTATAAAAAAATAATAATAATAATTTTTTTTTGTATTTCTTCTTCTTCTTTTTTTAATTTTTTTTTGTCTACAACCTATACACCACAAGTTATAATAAGTTTATAAAAATAAAAAGATACTCTAGGTGGTTGAAAGCCGCTCGCTGGTCTATGATATTTGTGATATATCTCCGATAAAGTGAAGAATTTTAAGATATATCCCCGATAAAGTGAAGAAATATCTGTGTAAAATCATTTTTTATAGATATTTACATATAAAGTGTAAAATCATTTTTTACAAATATTTCTTCACTTTATTTGGGATATATCCTAAAATTCTTCATTTTTTACAAATATTTCTTCACTTTATTGGGGACATATCCTAAAATTCTTCACTTTATTGGAGATATATCACAAATATAGTAGATCAGCGAGCGGTTTTCAACCACCTAGAATATGTTTTTGTTTTTATAAACCTATTATAACTTGCGGTGTATAGGTTGAAGACAAAAAAAATTTAAAAAATGAAAAAATAGAAAGAAAAAGAATAGAATTTTTTTTTATAATTTTTTTTGTCTTGAAATGACCATTTTAGCCCACAAAGTGAGTCCAATCGTCAGCATTAACGTCCAATTTGGACGGAATATGAGAAATTGGACACGACTGATTGAAATTGGAAAGTTTGGGGGGTAAAAATTCAAAATTGAGAATAGAAGGGGTAACATGATGACACCCTCAAACCTCAGAGGGAGTAAACTGAAATTAATTCTTATTTAATTTTAGTAAGACGTGGCTCTATGTCAAAAATAAGTTCCTATCATTTTTGGGTACGGCGACGTGGGTTTTATCCCGGTATGCACACTCATTGTGCCTTGTCTAGCTTAGCGAGGTGGCGAACTGTTTGTTTGGTCAAATTGTCGCAACCTCTTAGTGGCAGGATGAAACTAAGTGTCACCAGATTTGTTTCCATGCAGCAACATAGTGCAAAAGCTGTGTTATTTTTAATGATGGTTATTCGTGATAGAGTTATTGTGATATCCACCAATTTACTTGGTTTGTTTTGCGACCTTGTTGTTGGCAGACCTTATTTATTTTGGTATTGTGAAATATTTTGTTGTTATATCATATTATTTTTTGTGAGACTTTATTTATTTATTTATTTATTTTGTATAGTTAGTTTTTAGGTTAATTAGTTATTTTAGTAAAAAAGAAAATAGGAATTTTAAACTAGCTGTTACAAAGAGGTTATGTTTACTTAGAAGTCTGAAACTTATCAGATATTTTCTAATAAGTTAACTGAACCTATGAGTTTTGAGAGAGAAGAAAAGTTTTTAGACGTGTTTGAGCTAGAAAAAGAAGAGAGAGAAACGTCCGCGTGCAAGGATAGAGAAAGGAGAAAATAGGTTAGGCTTCACTGACCACAGTATCAAGTCTGAGATCAGGTGTTTTTGTTTCAATTTCGATCAGGTACTTTTCCTTAAACTATTATGGTTCTTTCATTACTTGAAATCAAGGGTTATTTTGGAGTTGATTTCACAGAAAAATATTAAGAATCGAATTTATGGTGATTTTTCAAAGTTGACATAGAGGAAACAGGTTTTCTGCTGACAGAAGTTAAGAACATGTTACAGTCATTGTTTGAAGAGCCAAATGCTTTGTTTTAGCCGTCATATTTTTTTGAAACATTTCTCTTTGTGTCTTCTTTCTAGGATAATTTAATGAATTTATCATTCGTAGTTATTTTTATAAAATTCGTTAACCATCTGAACCTAGTTGTTTAGGTGGAGAGGCTTTTTTTGGGTTCTTTTTTGAAGACAGCTTTTGGGGTTCGGCAAAAACTGATTTTGCTCCCAAATTTTTATCATATGCTAAATATTGAGCCTTAAATAGACTTGTAAAATTTCAATGAGTTTCAGTTCATATTGAATCCCGTGGAATTTTTGGAAGAGTCATTATTGGTGAAGGTTCTGCTTCCTGGCAGCAACAGATGTCGAATTTGGAAAATTATTTGGACAAGTTCTTAGTCTTCTTTTGCCTTAATATTTTTACTGTAGATATATGATCATGTCTAGTTTAATCCTGTATATTTTTCAAGGGTTTTTGTTAGTGATTGTAGCAAGTGAGATTTTTCCTTTAGAAGTAGGTTCTGCCAGATTGCTTTTACATCAGGTTATAAGGATCTAGTTCGTGTCTTATTTTGAGTTTTTGTTTGCTTTAGGCCAAGAAACCGTAACTTAGGACGCTGTACCAGTTTCTTATATAGCTTGTGTAGTTGAGGTAAGTAACTTTTGTTTGCTCTGGAACCATGATAAATATGTTATGGATGCTATGTTACTATATTTATTATACGCTTATGCTTTGAGTGCAACATTTTTGTTTCTGTTGTGATTGCTTTGGTTTATACTAGTACATGTGCATCATGCAAAATGTGATAAGTTTTGAAAGAGATTTTTGCTAGGTACTCTCTTGGCATATCAATAGTAGTAGGCTGTCTGGGGAGAAATCTATTCTGTAAGTGCAAGTTATGCATTGTTCTGTCTTTGCAGGTTATGCATTGTCTGTTATATGGCCCACATAGTGGGTTCATCATCGACAGGTGACATCTGTCTCTCACCTCTGATAAATTTGGGTCTCACTGGTATGGTGTGTCTAGAGGGACCTAGAAAGTTCGGTTTGATTTGTTTTGAGTGCACTCCATGTACTATGCATTTTACTATATAGTATATAAGTGTGGAATGTCTTCCTATTTGTTATACTTGATGTGTTATACTTACTGAGTTTATATCTCATTAGTAATTTGTTATGGTTCAAGGTACTGAAGAGGAATTGAATACTTAGAAGACTTGGTGGCAGCTAGTGGTTGTGTCGGCGTCCCCTAGAATAAAAGTGTTAGTTTCTTGTTTAAGATTGTTCTAAACTTTAGAATTGAGCTTCCGTTACTTTTTTTAATTTAAGATTTTATTTTCAAATTAACTAAAGTGTATTTTGAAGCTTTTCTTTATATCATTTTGACTTAAGAGAAGTATAATTTTCACCTCCAAATTTTGTGGCGTGACAGTTATCTTTCCGGTATGTCACCGCTTTGTCAAAGCAAATAGAGTAGCCAATCATGCACTCTTCGCTAATTGATGCTTGCTAAAATACATAAATTTTGTGGAGACTTCTGATATTATTTTAGGATCGATGTTCTTCCAATGCTTATTGTAATTTAGGGTTTAGGCTCTGTGTCCCCCTCTCCCCCTTGTATTCTGAAGTTTCATTAATCAAGGCTTAAGGGCAGACACACCAGCCCCCTTTCAAAAAATTGAGCTGAATTTGCAATTTTGGTTGATTGTAGTTTTATACATGGTAGTAACTTGTGAATGTCATTGTGATATTAAATTGTCATGGGCCCGAATTTGGGTTCTTTATATTGCCATAGGAATATTTCAATTGGATTGTCACTAAGTGTCCAATGTGGGCTTTGGATTGTTAATTGATCAGGTCTCTAATAAGAGACTTGTGTCCCAATTTCTATTGTGGGAATTGGATTGGTAATTAATTTCACATGCAGACCTAGAGCTAGATTGCACGTGAGGGGGCGTGTTGGAGAGAAAAGATCATACATTGAAAAAGTATCAAATAAAATATAACTTATAAGTAAGCGGATCACACCCAATTGTACTGAGATATTTTATTATTAAAACCCAACACGGAACATGTTGTTAAGTTATGACAATATCAGTATAATAGTGGGTTATGCTTGTCGCTGTTTAATAATAGATACTTTGATTTCAGTTGAGTTGAAAATAATTCTCCTCATATAAAGGTAAAGTTACAGGGATCGATCATCTTCGAAGAAAACCTCTACTGCCCGGCCCCTCGTCCAGCTTCTACTTCCCGGTATATAGAGAGTGCTTCTTCCATGACGCGAGATTGAGCCAGCTTTTCAGCTCTCTTTTTCCCGGTTGGATGGGTAGAAAGATAATCTTTCTGGTTCGGAGATCCACCAGCAAGCTTATCGAACTTCTGGCACACATCTAGAGCAACCCTAGGATCATACCCGGCCGAAGCAAGCAACAACAGCCCAATGTAATCCGCCTCCAGTTCTCTCCTATATATAAACATAGAGATCATTATCAGCGAACATCAATGTGAGAAGATGCAAAAAAAAAAAAAAAATAGAGCATAATCATAACGCGTGTAGTCTAAAGCTACTACTCATGTCATAGATTTATAGGAACACTAGAATTATATTTTCAACTATTTTAAGGTACCAATACGTATCACATTTCATAGTGCATCACTGAGACGAAAGAAACATATCATCAAGAACTTAAGAGAGGTAGAATTGGAGATGACATGTAACTTAAATATTAAAAAAAAAAATTTTAAAAAAAAAAATAAGAGGCTATTCACCCCTCATGATTTTAGTGAGATTTGAATATGTGGCTTACTAGATTACTAACATGCCACAACTCACCGGCATCTTAATATGTTGTATTAGGGAGAATTTATACATATGACATATGAATCATGCATCGTACTCAAGCATTACTTGGTATGTACAACTGTAGAAGGAATATGAAGTATAGTGTAAATTTACAAAGAACTTCAAAAAATTTACCTTCGTTCAAAAGGAAGAGTGAATAAAAGGTTGCACAATCCGTCGAATGTGTATGCATGCGCAGCAACCGCACCGCTAAAACATTGAAAGAAGTTGAAAACTAGTCGTGGGATTAGAAGCCACAAGTCTTTTGTAATGGCCTCTGCATAATGTCGAGCCACAGCATGCCCAACCTGGTTTTCAATCACAACCAATACAGGAGTCAATTATTTCAAATCATCTTGGTATTTAGGGTTTATAACAGAAGATAGATCGATCGGGTTCATACCTCGTGACAAAGTATGGCAGCTATCTCCTCATCACTTATAAAATACCTAAACAACCCTGTGTAGACCAAAATCTTGCCGCCGAACAAGCAATATGCATTGATAATATCAGGTTGGTCCACTACATAGAACTCCCACTTCAAAAAATCCAAATGCGAAGTGGCGACTCTAGAGCCTCGCCACCACCGACGTCCCTTCTCTTGATCCTCCCTAGTTATGCCTCTCATCAACCCCTGAGTTATTTCATTGCCAATGCGCCTAACACGCCTAGTTTGCAAGTCTCCATCAGGCAATGTTCTGCCTATCGTTCCCTCTATTTTCATCATCACAAATGTTAAATCTCCCAGAAACTTCTCCCATTCTCTTCTCACAATCACAAAGTGGGTTCGTTTTGAGTAGGGAATAGTCTCAAACCTGCTCCAACATAAGGCGATGAAAACCCCAAAACCCAAAAAAGGCGCAGCCCACAACCTCCTATTGTCTGTCCTAACCCAGGCGCACCAGTGGTGCCCCTTAGTCCTGAACCGGCCGGAGCGGTTTGGAACCTCACCGTGGTAATATCTATTAGCACAGCCTAAAAAGGGACTGTTTTGAGCTGTTCTTATGATTCTTCCGAGTTGTGGAATTGGTTTATACCAAGAAGAAGAAGAAGAAAAGCCTGGAAACTTGGGTTTGCTGGAGGCCAGAGTCGAATACAACGTTGAGTAAATTCTCGAGATGGGTTTTCTAGTTACCTCTTTGGGTACAATCCTTAATGTGAATCCTCGAAAATTATCGAGCATAAGCTTGGCTCTTCTATTGTATGACATGATGAACAAACCACTCAAATTTAACACTGATCTACGAGAAGAATCCTATAATGGGACAAGACTTGTCCTAGGGCACTAATCCAAATAATTAATTTTTACGAGATGTTTCCTAAACCTATCTGGACTCGAGGTTAACTTAAAGGAACATGCTTTTTGTCAATAATTAAATCTTATGTTTACTTCAAATAAGAGAATAGAAATTACTAATTAATGTCGGGGTCTGAGGTTAATTGTTGTTGATTGGTCAATCAGCTTGATTTTTATTTAATTTTTTGTGTCTTGTATTTTTTTTTTTTTTTTTGAAGAACTTCATTAATAATGAACTAGTCCGGCTTACAACGAGTTTTAGGCGACATCTCTTACCCAGAAATAGCCGCTAGACTTCACACTTGAACTCTATAAAGATTGACTCTAAACTTGCACTTCACTGTATGACAAAGACAATAAGCGCAGGAGCAGTGAATCTTTGACATCTCACCTCTCGTCCAGCCAGTAAGAACTCTAAAACTAGACAACTCACTTATGTCAACACTAACTCACCAACCAGAGTCCTCCTAACTAGCTTTTGATCGGTCAAGCCAACACTCGTTGTGACCTAAACTCGACCAAAAGGATTGCCGGACATTTAGACCTGGGACTAAAGAAACCCCATCACCACCCTATTGTCAATACCATCAATCCACCCTATTGTGGTTCACCGAAATATCGCGAGCGAAACTATCACTGATAACAAAAGTAGAACAAATGAAGCTAAAAAAAGGAACCAAACCAAATTAGTTTGGTATAGTTTCAATATCTTTGGAAACGAACCAAACTACGTACTACAAACTTGACAACATTTTGACATCTTTTTAAAAACAGAGACTAGATTTGGTTGGTCTAAAGTCTAAACCACAATTTGACTATCTGGTTCCCTCTCTCTCTCCTCAAACCAATCCGAACAAAAATTGAGCTGAATGTGCTGTTTAATTTTATTTTCAGAATATTTATGGATTTTAGTGTTTATATTGTTGAATGATTGGATGCATTTAATACTATGAAGTTGAACAACAAGCATTGCTTCTATTTCTTTGTAGATGCAAATTAACTATAAGGATTACTTAAACTCCTAACTTTGAAATCTGTCTAAATGTTGTTAGATGTGAAGCTTTGCTGAGAAAAGAATTAGGCCTCAAGAACAGAAACTAATGTTCCAAGAACTAGTTGTGGCATGAATTGTTACTGTCAGAAGATTGTCGTCACCTCTGAATTAAAATCCCTCATCTTTCGAGTTCACCGAGCAAGATTTAGGCTTTGAACTTGAGTATGCTCCAAAACTACCAGCCCCTCTTCCCTTGATATGTATCTCACAACTAGAGTCATCACTGAAGTAAGTCAATACTGTTAACAGCTAGCTCCACCGGAATTGTACATGTTCAATAATCCAATAGGTGCAAATTGAATACTTTGCTTGCACACCTGTGAAAATCATATAAAACATTTCAGAATCCTTTGTAGCTTATATTATAGATTTTTTTTTCTTGGATTGCAATTTTATAGATTATAGTACATTGTATTGTGATTTGTGAATGTCATTGTGATCTCAAATCCACTTGTAAGATAAAACACCAGAGATATATACTGCAGAAGAGCAAGGCTGGGGCTGTTGGTGTTGGTGTTGGTGTTGGTGTTGGTGTTGGGGAAATTAATCCCTCCGCCACACAAGTACTAGAATTAGAGATAGAAAGAAGAAATAACCAAGCCAAGAAGACAACAAGATTTAACGAGGTTCAGCCAATATCCTTGCCTACGTCCTCGGAGAGTTTCACCTTCACTAATGAGATAATTACACAAGTACAAGATTACACCGCTCAAGTTTATGCCCAACCCAAGCCCTTGAATCCAATAGGATACCCCTTGTACACCCTCTCTCAATTTAGAAGATCACTCTACCCTAAGAGCTATTCACACTCTTGAACACAACTCACTTTGCTTCTTTACACGAAGACCCTTAGAGTTGCTCTAGACCTCTCCTCGCTTGCCTACACACAAGTTTCATCTATTTATACCATTGATAGAAGTCTCTAGACTCACTTCATCAATGCTCATACATGAATCAACCACCCTTCTCCCACATTAACTCCCTAGGAAGACTAAAAAGGTCAAAACATGAATTTAACCATGCATTTATACTCAATGCATGCACTTGACCATGCACCAATTTTCCCCATGCATAAGTTGTATGCACAAACAATTAATACCATGCATTCATGCCATGCAAAATATCTCCACCAATGAGGGATAGGCACCCAACAGTTGGTACTTTGATTCAAAGACAAAATCAGTTGAAAATAATTCTCCTATTATAGCTGTTATACAGGGATCGAACATCTTCGAAGAAAACCTCTACGGCCCCCACGTGCTGCTTGTACATCCTGGTATATAGAGTGCTTCTTTCATGACGTTAGCTTGAGCCAGCTTTTCAGCTCTCTTTTTCCCGGTTGGATGGGTAGAAAGATAATCTTTCTGGTTTGGAGTTTCACCAGCAAGCTTGCTAAACTTCTGGTACACACCTGGAGCAACCATAGGATCATACCCGGCAGAAGCAAGCAACAACAGCCCAATGTAATCCGCCTCCATTTCCATCCTATATATCAAGATAGAGATCATTATCAGCGTACATCAATGTGAGAAGATGCACAACAAACAAGAGCATAATCACAACATGTGTAGTCTGCGGGGTAGCTTTAGTAGTTTATAGGAACACTAGACTTATATATTCAACTATTTTAATTTTTAAGCTACCAATACTATTAGTCAATTATACTATTTTAACAGTACGTACGTATCACATCTCATAGTGCATCACTGAGATGAAAGAAAACACATCATTAACAACACAACTTCAGAGTTTAAGAGAGGTAGAATTGGAGATAACATGTATTCATGTAACTTAAATATTAATAAAAGATTTAGAAACAGAAAAACAGAGGAGTCTATGCCGATTCATATTTTATATATATATATAGGGAAATTCTAGTGTAGTGGTGAAAAATTATATATATATTATATGAATCATGCATCTACTTAAGCATTAGTTGGTGTGTTTTTACGAAGTAGAGAGTAGATTCACGAAGAACTTCGATAAAGGAAGACTAAATAAAAGGTTTGACAATTTGTCGAATGAGTGTGCAGCAACCGCACCGCTAAAAAATTGAAAGAAAATCATTTGCAGGATTACAAGCCACGTGTAGTTTGTAATGGTCTCTGCAGCATGTCGAACCACAGCATGCCCAACCTGGTTTTTCAATCACAACCAAAACCAGAAGTCAATTATTTCAAATCATCTTGGTATTTAGGGTTCATAACTAAAAACATAGATGGATCGAGTTCATACCTCATGACCAAGTATCGTAGCTATCTCCTCATCACTTTTAAAATGCCTAAGCAACCCTGTGAAGACCACAATCTTGCCGCCGGGCAAGCAACATGCATTGATAATAGGCTGATCCACTACATATATAGATCTCCCACTTCAAACCATCCAAATGCGAAGTGGCGACTCTAGAGCCTCGCCACCACCGACGCCCCTTCTCTTTATCCTCCCTACTTATACCTCTCATCAATGCCTGAGTTATTTCATTGGCAATCCGCCTAACACGTCTGGTTTGCAAGTATCTATCAGACAATATATGCTGCCTCGATCTAGTCTTCTCTTTTTTCATCTCCTCAAATGTGTACTCTCCCAGCATCTTCTCCCACTCTCTTCTCAAAATCACAAAGTGGGTTCGTTTTGAGTAGGGAATAATCTCAAACCTGCCCAAACACACGGCTACGAAAACCCCAGAACCCAAAAAAGGCGCAGCCCACAGCCTCCTATGATCTGCATTAACCCAGGAGCACCAGCCGTGCCACCTCGTCCTGAACCGGCCAGAGCGGTAACAATCCTCACCGTGGTAATATCTATATGCACAGCCGGAAAAGGGACTGTGCTGAGCTGTTCTTGTGATTTTTTGGAGTTGTGGAATTGGTTTACGCGAAGAAGAAGAAGAAAAGCCTGGAAACTTAGGTTTGCTGGAGGCCAGAGGCGAATACAAGGAATAAATTCCCGAGATGGTCTTTCTAGTTACATCTTTGGGTACAATCCTTGATGTGAATCCGCGGAAATCATCGAGCACGAGCTTGGCTCTTCTGTAGTATGACATGATGAACAAACGTCTCAAATTTAACACTGATCTACGAGAGGATTCTTATCCAAGTGCCCTAATCCAGATCATTAATTTTTACCCTCCTAAACCTATTTGGACTTAAATTTGTACACCATAAAAAAAAAACATCTCCTAAACCTATTTGGACTCCTAAACATTTCGTGTTTCGGAAGTCCACAAGTTTGATGTTTTCTGACACAACCATCACCACCAACGGTGATCTAAGTTTTGCAAAGAACAATTTCTTCATTGTGCCTCCAAGAATCCTTTCTTGGACCCATTTTTTTCCAAGAGAAAACAAATTTAAGAATAAGAAGATGGGTGAATACATGAAAAATTGTGAAGGAGATGGAGGATGTTTGGTGTGAGAAATTAGGAAAGAATTGATAGGTATTTATAGAATTTCCTACAATTTACTGTTCCAACAAGTATATATTTTTTTCCTCAATTTTCTGGTAATTTTTTTGGATAAAACTGGTATTAAAAATGGTTAATTACATATAAGTGCATATTTGAATGTTGTTTTAGCCATAAGGCCACCACCAAATATTTGTTTCCCTCATAAGGCCACTAGATTAAAAAAGGTACTAAATTTTAGATATAAAAAACCAACATATTTACATAAATGCCACTAGAGTAAAAAGTCAACAATCATCTTCTCTTTCCTCTCCAACGAGGTTTCGGGCCAACTCCGACGGGTCTCCGGCCAACTTCTGGCGACCACAAAAGCTACTATCACTAACACCAAAAGCTACTTCGGTGAGATTTTCGGCAATCTCAGGCGAGATCACAAAAGCTACTGTCACCAGCAACAAAAACTATTGTCACTAACAATAAAAGCTACTCTAGTGAGATTTCTGGCAACCTCTGCTGAGGTCACAAAAGCTATTGTCACCAACAACAAAAGCTACTCTGGTGAGAGTTCCGGCAACCTCCGGTGAGGTCACAAAAGCTACTGTCACCAGCAACAAAAACTATTGTCACTAACAATAAAAGCTACTCTAGTGAGATTTCTGGCAACCTCCGCTGAGGTCACAAAAGCTATTGTCACTAACAACAAAAGCTACTATCACTAGCAACAAAAGCTACTCTGGTGAGATTTCCGGCAACCTCCGGTGAGGTCACAAAAGCTACTGTCACCAGCAACAAAAACTATTGTCACTAACAATAAAAGCTACTCTAGTGAGATTTCTGGCAACCTCTGCTGAGGTCACAAAAGCTATTGTCACCAACAACAAAAGCTACTCTGGTGAGATTTCCGGCAACCTCCGGTGAGGTCACAAAAGCTACTGTCACCAACAACAAAAGCTAATCAGGTGAGATTTCCGCAGCCTCCAGCATGGTAACAAAAACTACTGTCACCAACACTAAAAGCTACTCTCATCAACAACAAAAACTACTCCTATACGATTTCCAGTAGTTTTCAGTAAGGTCACAAAAACTACTTTCATCAAAACCAAAAGTTACTATCACCAATAACAAAAGTTACTATCACCAACAACAAAAGCTACTTACACTAACAACAATAACTACTGTCACCAACAATGAAAGCTAATCCGGTGAGATATCTGCAGACTCTAACAAGGTCACAAAAACTACTATCACTAACAACAAAAGCTACAACCACCAACACTAAAAGCTATTCACTAACAACAAAAGCTACTACTGTAAGATTTCCGATAGCCTTCGGTAAGGTCACAAAAGCTACTGTCACCTACATTAAAAACTACTATCACCAACAACAAAAGCTACTCCTACTAACACTTATAGCTACTCTCATCACCAACAACCAGTGTTCTAAAACACGGCCACCTAGCCTGACTAGGCGGCACCTCTCCTCCTCGAGTAATGCATAATCGGAGCTTCTGGGCGCTGGGATTTTAGGCGGGAGCTTGGGTTGCATAGGCTAGTGGCCTGGGCGGACTGGGCGGTTGGCTGGGCGGTTTCTAGAATCACTAATCCGATCTTCTATAATCTTTCCTGTAACAAACGCCAGAGCCCAGAGATAACCCCACCGAACCTGAAAGCAAAGCAAAGCAAACAAAACTAGATACAGTTGCTTGCACGATCTCTGAAAGCAAAGAAGAATCTCACAATACCCAAAAAGGAGTGGCCTTTACTCTCGTGTCTTCGTTTACATCACCTTCGGTTTCTTTTCTTGTTCGCTTTCTGGTTAAGCAGAGCCTATATTCAATGAGATCAGACTGTACTCGAGTGGATCAGGATGAGATCCACTTTCAAATTTCTAACTCAGATAGTGAAATCGTGAGAGAGAGAGAGAGAGAGAGAGATTCAATGATTTCGATCCAGTTGTTGGAGAATAGAGATAGAGAGGGAAAGAGGAGGAGAGCAATACTGCAGGAGGAAGGAGGAAGTGAGGAACAGAGATAACCTTTTTTAGTTTTCTTTTTTGTCTTTCACGTATTCTCTTTTTGACAGAGTCACTCAGTAGTCTTCCACCCTTCCCTATGTTCCCCTTTTTAATTCATTAGTTATGTTTGAATCACCTGGGCACTAGAATCTTGGAATAAAATATAGTTTTATACGATATCTTAATATTCTTTTTTATAAGTTATAATAAGTCTTCAGTTCTTCATATTTTCATTTAAAGGCTATATATACTCTCATATATACATATATATATATATGATATAAAATTAAATAAAAATTAAAAAATACAAAACCGCCTAGGCGCCTGAAAGCTCCTCCCCAGCCCACCGCCCGACTAGCGCCTACCGATTTTTCGAACCTCACCAACAACAAATGCTACTCTCACCAACAACAAATGCTATTGTCATCAACACCTAAAATCTACTGTCACTAACACCAAAAGCTACTCTCACCAAAACCAAAAATTACTCGTCAAAACGCCAAAAGTTGCTCTAACCAACACCGAAAACTACTCTCACCAACATTAAAAATCTACTGACACTAACAACGAAATCTACTCTCACTAACACCAAAACCTACTCTCAGTGTACTAGCCTTTCTTCTTTCAAACCATCATTTATCAACCCAATAAAGCTACTGATAAGATAATAATGACTTAGAAATGCTAATCAAAGCGAATGCATGCCTAATCTAATACTATGCCCTTTTCCTTCCAAATCTACATTGTGAATCAATATAAATCAGCCAAGTCAGAGAAAAGCTACTTAAGTAACACACAGGAAGCTGCTCCCTTTTAAGTTGATATACATTTAGACATGAATAACTTGAATAGAATATAAACTATAAATGTCCATGAATAGCAAACAGTAAACACTAAAACAAAAGGAAAGGTGAATCATGAATAAAATATAAACTACAAATGTCAAGTAGAAGAAGATAAGGCACATATAATATCTAAATGATTTCAAGGTCTATACAAAACAAAGCACTGTAATTGCAATGCACCAAAAATCAAAGACAAAATCAGATTGGTGGCCATTTCACTCCGCCCGACTCTGATAATCAAATCAACCACATTACGAACACTAATTCACTAATAAAATATTAAGAACAATTGAAATCGAAGATCGGTCCGTGGCCACATACATCAGGCTTCATTCGTTTTCTCGTCAATTCAATTCCTTCTCTCTCCCTTGGATCAATTAGGTTTTCAACTAAGCAAACAGAGCAATCAGTCAATCAAATCCTTACAACAGTAGCAGTCTTGAGCTAATTTAACTTATCGGTACATTAGCTAAGCATAAAATGAAAATGTACCTTGAATCTCAGATAGGGCTCGTGAGGCCAAGCTTAACAACCGACTCGAGGAGATGAAACGCTTCGTTTCAGCCATGGAGGTCTTCGAACCTATCTTCGGCGACGAACTCTAGGAGCAACAAGAATACATGTCTCGCCTCTTCTCTGTCTAATCACCAGCGCAAAACATACTTGCAATTTGCAATTACAGCGATTGTTGGTGAAGAAAAATTTCGTAGAGGAGTTTGACTCACCAATAAATGCGGACTGGAGCGGGAGCTGACCGGGAAGATCGAGAAGCTTCTTTTGAGTGTTGACTCAAAGTTTGACTATTGGCTAGAGGAGGAGGGGGGGTACCTACATAAAACCCTCTGATGCCTAAGTCAGTACATTTCTTAGTAGTGGAGACAACAAGTCAAAATCAGATATCTTACCCGGTCAGTATGCCCCCTATTTATAGGTGAGGGAGAGCTTGCACCATAAGTGGCGTTTAATATCGTTTTGATAACTGTGCTTATTATCGCCATAATTTCGTGTTATTTAATAACACCATCACTCTGCGTTATTCAATAACACCATCACTCCGCGTTATTCAATAACGCCATAACGCCAATCGCACACCAACCGCGTTATTTAATAACGCCATCACTCCTCGTTATTTAATAACGTCATCACTCCGCGTCATTTAATAATGTCATAACACCAACCGCGTTATTAAACAACGCCATGATGCCAACCACTTATTAAATAACGTCATCACTCCTCGTTATTTAATAACTCCATCATGCCACGTTATTATGACCACCTTTAATAGCCTCCTTCATTGTGGTATTAACAACGGTAGTTAACGCTGCATTTACGATTGTCATTACCCGCATACTTATGGCGAAGGTGAACCGTCACAATGGTAGGCCAAAATCGTTTATTACCCCCACAACGATCACTTAGGAGTATGAAGACGACGGATCCGAGCCTTGGAGACGACACTCAAGGCTTAGAGACAAGAAAGATGAGGAGAGCTGAGGAGGAGCACGAGGCAGATAATGTGGCTTCAGATCAGAACGACAACCATCGTAATTTGACAGGCGAGGTCGATTCCATGGCTCAATTTTGAAATTGGACAGAGAGAGAGAGAGTATGTGAGACAGATATTTGGCTCCGATGCGGTTAGTTTTCTTGGATAGAAGGGCAAAATCGTCAGTAATGGAAAATTTGTGGATGAAAGTGGCCTTATGTGTACAAGAAAAATTAGGTGGCTTTATGAGTTTATGACTAATTAAATTTTCAAAGTGACACTCGTGTGTAATTTTCTATATTAAAAAGCCTCTATTTAATAGGAGCGCTTGATCAAATTTTTTGATAAAACCTGATCTGTTAGATTACTAATATATCCGTTGCATGAAAAAAAAAAAAATATATATATATATATAAGGGGACGACATCAGAGCTGTCCATATTCAAAATTGACGAATAAGAACCATCCATTAATATGACCGTTGTTACACCCAACGGTCATTAGGGGACATGCAGTCAACGCGGGCCCACCACAGCAGCTCCATTAAGTTGGACTTTACTCTATCTAGCGCACCAAGGCTCGTGCGCGTCTTTAGCATTCTGAAACCAGCGCATCCTTTTTAACTCTCTAGCTCGGAGCGTTTGGATTTTGCTTGGGCTGACACAGCCCAATCTGTGGCCCCGTGGCACTGCTGATGGGTCTTAGTTCTGAAAAAGTCTCAAATATGAGACTTGGGATGAGCCCAAGTCCTATAATACCAAGACCAAGTGTTGGAGATGCAAAGTCATATATTTATCTAAATTCTAGTTTGGTAATTGTTGGAGTTGCCCTTAAAAGGCACATGATTAAGATGAAAGAGTCTTCTCGTACAAGAAAGATTTAGAAGAATATAGAGAAAGGCCAAGTGGATTTTTGTTGGAGTGCACGGACAACAATTTGGGTAAAGTCTTAATTTTTTTATTGATTTACTGTATTTTGTTATTTTTACCAAGTGTAAGTTGGGGTTTTGGTTTTTACCAAGCAACTCCACGCAAAACTAACTTCAACCCAATTTGGAGTTGAACAGCCAAAAAATATAATTGTAAGTTGGGGTTTTGGTTTTTACCAAGCAACTCCACGCAAAACTAACTTCAACCCAATTTGGAGTTGAACAGCCAAAAAAATTTATAGTTTTGGTTTTTACCAAGCAACTCCACGCAAAACTAACTTCAACCCAATTTGGAGTTGAACAGCCAAAAAATATAATTTTTGTCAAAAACAGAAAATAACTTTCGTGCATTTGTCTCACATTCGTTTCATTTGTCATTTATTTTCCATTCTTTCATGGTGCTTATTTCATTAAAATGTCTAGAACACCCTATAGTTTTAGTGAAACGAAGATACGATATTCTACACCAAAACAAGTTGAACATAAGATACTGTACTTGCCTTTCCAAAAAAAAAAAAAAAAGTACAAGTGAATATGGAAGATATTGGTGGTAATTAATTAAATCATTCCTAATTGCAGGGAGTTACGGCTATTATGGTTAACTGATTATAGTAGGTCTATTATAGACCTGAGATTTCAGACAAAGGGATCAGAGAGAGAGAGAGAGAGACAAAGAGAGAGAATATGGCCGGCGGCAATCCAGACCTTCTTGTGCAGCTTGTCAGAGATATGACGGAGGCGGGCCACGCCGTCGTGGCACTCCGCTTCCTCACCGCAACTAACATCACAGCATAAGTTCATGAATTTCAAAAATAGTCCGTGTCTTTGTAATTGAATCAAAATCTGCAAAAGTGAAGGAGACTGAGAGTCTCTCTCTTTCTCTCTCTGCAACTCTCTTTCTCTCTCTCTCAACAACGGCGAAAAGGCGAAGGATGATGATGATGGGAGAAAACCAAAAACTGATTTTTCCGCAACTGTGTGTCTGTATATAACTATATTTATCTGTATATGATTTATCGAACAATGGGGCAATGATCATTTCACTTATTCCAGCTTCTAATCAATTTGTCCAAAAAAGAACCGGCCTTTGGTTATTCGCGGCTGTAATATCAGTACTTAGTGGGAGCATAGGAAGAGGTACTCTGGCGAGGCAATCAGTGGCAGTCGGGGCAGGTGAGGAACAATCTGAGGGTTTTACGGCGGCGGAAGTGGATGACGGGGCTGGCGGATGGGCTGTACATAGAACTTCAGGCGATGACAGAGCATTGAGTGGCGAGGAGCTTGAATTTTTGCAAGGTAGCCATATGGATCTAGCTGAGTTCAATGTGGTTATAGTCAAGTAGTGCTTGGAAAGGGTTGGGCGGTTGAGAGAGAAGGTGAGATCTGATTTGCGGCCATGGCTTCCAATCGGAGGGGACAAATCAAAGGGAA